>JACGWO010000003.1:48185580-48345721 GCA_034509735.1 Sesamum alatum
CTCCCGCTAAAGCAGTTGCAGCTTACACTAGCTAGGCGAACTCCCGCTCTGATCCAGTTACCCTCTTGCCGCTCGGCATTCAGTTGAATGCAAGTTCCTGAAAAGCAAGATTATTTGCCGATTTGAATTATCAAAGCTAATCATTACAGACAATGCTAAAAATCTGGACAGTCAGATGATGGAACGAATATACACTCAGTGATGAAAAGGCGAACGGTCTATATCGTAATATAAGATTGAAAGGTCCATGAGAGAAAGCCTGCCTTCTAGGGAAAATCTCCAAAATGAAAAAAAGCGCTTTCGGTCTTGCTATCCTGCCCTGCCTCTCTTTCTCCAGACTAGGCAACTCTATAGCTCACGGTGGAATGCATTTCATAGCGATTCCCCGCTCATAGTCATAGCACATGAAGTAATCTTTGAACCCACATAGTTGTTATCGGATTAGCTCAATCACCAGGATGAAGAAGTCGCCGATTAGCGAATCTTCACTCCTACGAGCACGGAAGAGCGTGGTACCGATACCCCTCTCTAAGTAAAGGTAAGATTCTTAGCCCTGTTGATGACTCCATTTAAAATACAATAGGGACATCCGTTTCCTTCGCTCCTCTCCTTATCAGTCGAGCTCAATTACATCGATCCTTTCGTACTTATTTAGTAAAAGGCAGAAGGAGAAGTCAATAGAAAGCAATCTTGCGCGCTCTCTTTCTTTCCCTATCTCTTTCAATCCAATCGCTCTTCTGTCAACTGGAAAGTCTCTTTATCTTAATGGCGAGCTGTCAGCTCTCTCTTCAACTCTCTCGGTCTTTGCCTCTTTAAATTAGTACTGATTGTTGGCCTCTGCCCGATCCCGAATGCGGGCGGGATTCGATCGTGGTCGATAATACGGTCGAAAAGACCAGCGAGCGAGATGGTTGGCCTGATCAAAAGTAATCTGGGATGTAGTAGCCCAAGCACCTACTGGGAGTAGCCTCGTCTTCGCTCAGTGATGGAATCCTTGAATCCAGTACATTCTGGGTCTCCACAAGGGGTTAGAATTCTCTGCTCTCTTCTGGCTGGATGGGTTTGGGTTGTGAATCCATAGAACTTTCGTTCTTCTATTTCTTCGTTCCGAACTGTTATTTCAATTCTTCCATCTTTTCTTGATTTCACTCAAGTGAATTGGTTTCGAGAGCATTCCGCCAGTTTTTGGCGACTTTCACTTTCAACCCGATTCACCGCCTACGTGCCCTTTACGCCCAGTCATTCCGAAGAACACTTGCCCCCCGCCCGTCTTACCGCGGCTGCTGGCACGGAGTTAGCCGGGGCTTCTTCCTCGAGGAGTGTTACCGGTCTATGAACTGATACAGATTCATTGAAATAGCATATATAGAATGAAGGACTGATACCGAAGGAACTCGAAAAGAACAAGCAATTGAAAAGAAATAGCAACTATTTTATTAACTACAGAGAAAACCGCTCACCTCTTCACTGGAAACGACTTATGCTACCCCACGCCAAGCAGCGGTCGGGGCGCCCCATCGACATGGCGGGGAAGCCTAGCAGAACGGCTATCCCACACTTGGCTAGGTCCATTCCATTGAGGCTTGATGATCTTTGCATCAATACCATAGGCCGCTCCTGTCTCCTGTTTAGAAAGATAGCGGATGACTGGATCGATGGGCATCTTCCTTTACTTTCGCGGATTCTCAAGCAGGGGATTCATTCTTCCTTGCGGCCTAACTAGCAGCTTAGCTTGCTGTTGTCAGTCTGGTTTGCATTCTATTCAAAGCATTTTCGATCTTAGGCGAACGAGGAGGCTCTACGACTCGCAAGGCACTCCCTTGGTCAAACATGATCATTTAGATAAGTAATGCACTTTGCTTCCATTGTTAGGGGGGGCTGGGCCTGATCTTTCTTAAGACATCGTGCATTTGGCTGCACCTCTAACTCAAGTCAATCAACCAGAAAATGTCCATTTTTTGCGGGCGTAGAGCGCTGAGATGAATAATTATTAGACAAATAGGGCACTAGAACGCTATTCTTCCTCCTTCCCCGCTTAGGCCTTAGGGGCTTAGGACATTAGCAGTAAGACTTCCGCAAGGTAGCAAAAGAAGGAGCAGCAGTGGAAATCACAGTAGTTGTAGCAAAATCATTGGCACGCTAGGCCCCTTCTCTAAGAGAAAATAGGGTAGGCAGGCTACTTGAATGGACATCTGAGATGGCATCAAGCCGAGCACAAAAGAGATCTGGGCTGCTAGTAAGGAGGACTGTGAACTGTGGAATTTGTTCGGTGAGAAGGTGTTATTTTTTTTGTGAGAGAGGGAGTGCATAAGCGATAGGGGCGAGTACTACACGAGCTCGTAAGTCGACTACTTTCGTTCGATACGTCCACCTACGAGACTCACCTTTGGCTTTCGCCTCGGTAGGTGTATTATTCTACATTTTCCCAAAAGAACATTCATTCATTTCTTTCTTCCCCGTCGACCACGACGACTAAAACGACGCGAAAAATCCAGACCCGGAAAGGCGAAGGGCCGGTGGTGGGAATTTGGGAAAGTCGGGCCGATCGGGTGTCTTCATTCAAGCGACGGTACAGAAGAAGAACGAAACAAAGTGAGAGGCCGGGATCCTATTTCCACTCTACTTAATTTTTTAATTTTTATTTTCTGTAATTTCTTACTTAGTTAGTGTTAAACTCTCTTTAAAGCGGCATAACAATAAGAAAGGAGCTCTCCTAAGGCTCGATGAAATTTCTTTCCTTCCGGTTGACTCAGATGCGATTCCATTAGTCTCTTGTTTAGCGAAGAACTATTAACGATGCGAGGAACGAAGCTATTGGGGCAGCGGCTTTGATAGCGCTTTCTCAATGAGAGAGATCATATCGTGGGTCCAACCAAATCAACACTCTTTCCCAGCAAGGCCAAAAGGTAACGGGAGGAGAGGCAAAAAGAAGGAGATTAAGTGAGTTAAAAAAAAAGCGTAATAGAGAGAGCCAGTATACAAAGAACGCCACTTCTCCCACTAGACGGGACATCCTTGAAGCCAAAAAGGCTGTGAAAACACTTTTGAGATTTCAATCTCAGTTTAGGAAGAGTTCGCAGCTAAAGCCAAAACAGAAAAGAAGCGAAGCAAGGAACTGAAACTGAGTTAGAGCATGGAATGGGGGACATGACAGCACTAGAAGGCCTTCAGCTCTTTGCTTATGCTCTCTTACTGAGATGGGATGGTACCGAAAGGCAAAAATACGATTGGCGTAAGATGGGTGTACAAGATTAAAAGAAATGCTAAAAGCGAGATAGAAAAATACAAAACAAGATTGGTGGCAAAGGGGTATAAGCAAAATGTTTCGAATTGATTACGACGAGGTATTTGCACCAGTCGCTCGTTTGGAAACAATTCAGTTGATTATTTCTCTTGCAGCTCAAAATAGTTGGAAAATTCACCAATTGGATGTAAAATCTGCTTTCTTGAACGGATTTTTGGAGGAAGAAGTCTATGTTGATCAACCCCCGGGCTATGTGGTGAAAGGCCAAGAAGACAAAGTGTTGAAATTGAGAAGGGCTCTCTATGGCTTGAAACAAGCCCCTCGTGCTTGGAATAGTAGAATTGATTAATATTTCCAAAACAAAGGCTTTATCAAGTGTCCACATGAACATGTTCTTTATATGAAGAAGAACACAAAAGGTGATATGCTATTTGTCTGTTTATATGTGGACGACTTGATCTTTACAAGAAAAAATCCAAAGATGTTTGATGATTTTAAGAGAGCTATGGCAAAGGAGTTTGAGATGACGGACATTGGCTTAATGTCCTATTATCTTGGCATTGAAGTAAAACAACGAGATGACGGAATATTTATCTCTCAAGAAGGAAATTCTCAAGAAATTTGAGATGGAAAATTGCATGTCGGTAAGCACCCCGATGGAATGTGGAATCAAATTATCTTCACGTCAAGATGGAAAGAAAATTAATTCCACATATTTTAAAAGTCTTGTTGGAAGTTTGAGGTACTTAACTTGTACAAGGCCGAATATTCTTTTTGGTGTTGGACTTGTGAGTCGTTACATGGAAGCTCCTACTACATCCCATTCAAAAGTTGCCAAAAGAATACTTCGATATATTCTAGGCACAATTGATCATGGAATTTTCTATAAATCTTCTCAAGATATTGAGCTCGTTGGCTATTGTGATAGTCATTGGGCAGGTGATGTTGATAGTCGAAAAAGTACAACCGAATTCGTGTACTTTATGGAAAATTCGGCATTTACATGGAATTCGAAGAAGCAACCTATCGTGACTCTTTCAACATGCGAAGTGGAGTACGTTGCAGTTACTTCTTGTGCTTTGTCATGCTATTTGGTTGATAGGTTTGTTGAAATAACTTAATTTTCAACAAAAGAATCCGACAGAGATTTATGTGGATAACAAGTCGGATATAGCATTAGCCAAGAATCCGGTATTTCATGATAGGCGCAAGCACATTGATACGAAGTATCATTTTATTCGAGAATGCATATCAAAGAAGGAAGTGAAGCTTGAGTACGTGAAGTCACAAGATCAAATTGCAAATATCTTCACGAAGGCTTTGAAGTTCGATGTTTTCAAGAAGTTGTGTTTTTCACTTGGAGTGATGAATCTAGTTTAAGGGGGAGTGTTGAAATATTATATATATATATATATATATAACTAGATACATAAGTCTAGAATATATATGCTATTCATGTATTTGGATAAAATACATGAATGTGTCTCTTCATATTTAGATGAATCAATATAATACATGCATAGAATTAATGTAATGCATGTATGTCTTTTAGTTTTTGATGAACTTATTTATTAGGAGAGTTTGAATGGTGCATTTGTGTAAGTATAAATACCCCATATATTGGAGTCATTTATAGAACAAAAAAAGAGAGAAAAATTTTAAAGTATATTTGTGAGTCATCATCCTCCTCTCCTCTTGTGAGTGATATATGTTTTTTTATTTTCTAACAAAAAATCATCATAACTGGATTTGAAAAAATATTACCAAAAGTCTTCCTTTTATAAAGGAATCGGTCTTATGGAATATAGGAAATGGGAAAAGTGTAAACTTTTAGAAAGATAAATGGTTGGGTAATTTTCGTATTATAGACAATACCTACCCAATGCATAGAAATCAAACAAACTAATCTGTAGGCTTTTTCGCCAAGGAAACTTATCGTACTGGAACTTTGACATACTTAGAAACCTGATCACAGAGGAGCAAATAAACCTCATAAGGTCAACCCCTATTATCCAAAACATGGAAGATTCTATTAAATGGGCTTGGGATAGAAGTGACATTTTTATTAGGTAAAATTATATTTTTGGTCATGTAATTATAGGTCATTAGCACTTTTGGTCCTATAACTCCATTTATATATTTAGTCCTTTTTTTTGATGAATTTAGTTCTGAACATCTCACATTTGGTCCTTTTTGGCAAATTTAGTCCTGTGTTGACAATTTTGGTCTCACTCTTATTCAAGTAGATCTCATTTTTGGTCTTGTAATTATATGTTATTAAGATCAAATTTGTCAACACGTGACTAAATTTGCCAAAAAAGGACCAAATCTGATACGTGTTGAACTAAATTTGTAAAAAAAAAAAGGACTAAATATATAAATGAAGTAAGTTATAAAACCAAAAGTGCTAACAACCTAAGTTACAGAACTAAAAATATAATTTTACCTCTTTACTAATTAAATCTGCTTACAAGAAGATAGTCTATAATCATATAAAAGTGAGCGAACCTTCTCTTCCTTGGAATGCTATGGAAAATTAAAACATTGCCCAGAATATCTTTTTTAGGGTGACTGCTGGGACATGAAGCACTCAATACAAGATTCAAGTTAGCTCAAAAAAGAATTATTGATGACCCCATCTGTTCGGCTTGTTCTACTGATGACGAAACCAGCAGTCATTTATTGTCTTCTTGTCATGCTTTGCAGTTTGCTCCTATACTCTCTGAGTATGCTGCTTTGTGTAATCAATACTAATGTCATCATACTTCAAGCCCTGAAGTCTAGTTACCCAATTTCGTTACATACATTACACCGTCTTTGGGAAATTTGGAAAACGAGGAACAAATTGCTTTTCGAAAAACTGTCGATAAATTGTCATCAAACCTTGACAAAAATTAAAAGTTTAGACAATTTTTTTTCAAAAGAAGTCAGGCAACGAAACTGTATTCCCAAACATGTTTACTGAAACCCGCCCCACACTCCTTTTTTCAAACTTAAGTGTGATGGGGCATCAAAAGGAAATCCGGGACCTTCGAGAGCGGGAGGAATTATTCGAGATTCTGCGTGTGATTTCATTGCAGTCTTTGCATATCCGGTGGGTTGGACTTCTGATAATAGAGTTGAACTAATGGCCCTTTGGTTTGGACTCTGTATTGCAAAGGATCTTGACATACGAAATCTAATTGTATAAACTGACTCTATGTATATCACCAGATGCATGAAGGGCCTTCGTCATCGAACTCCAACAGGCTCGGAACTTCTGCTTCAAGTATGTCGGAGAATGTGTTCTGAATTCCAGCAGTTCGAGATCATGCACTGCTTCAGGGAAGCAAATTGTCCTGCAGACCATCTTGTTAATTATAGTATTTATTCGGATACAAAACATGTTTTTGACAAATGTCCAAATTTCTTGGAAAGTTTTGTTCATGGCGAATGTTTGTACTTATGTTGAGTTTACCTAATGGATCCAATTACCTTAAGGATCCCTTTTGTATTATGTAATTATACTATATTAATGAAGTATTCTGTTTCAGAAAAAAAAAAATTAATTAAAGTTTTATTTTGTGAGAAAAATAAATATATATGAGAGTATTTTAATCAGCACATATTTGATCAACTAAAGTTAATTACCGTAAGACCAACGTACTTAATAAATAGTATAATATATATACATATATATATATGTGTTGGTTTGTATATTTACATATTTTGTAATAAATAATTTTTATTTATGAGATTTTGACCAATGATTAAGGATGAAATTTGATGAGTCCACAAAGTAGCGAAGCTAGAACATCAGCTTAGTCCTATCAAAAATTAATTAATTAGTTTGACAAATAAAAATTATAACATGATGTTGAAAAAACCACAAGAAATCAATTTTTTTTGTTGGCTAAGTGAGAACCGTGTGGTTCTAACTAGTTAAGAGAAACTAAAAATGGGGATATTGACGAAATTATTTTTTAAACAAGTTACTGTGAATTTTTATTATTAATTTTACTTTTTGATAGACAAGACAAATTTAAGCCTAGGCTTGATAGACTAATAGTTCTACTTCGGAGCCAAACCCTATCAGCCGCTAGGGCTCGAACGGGTCCTAGCTCCGCCCCTGTCCACACAAGTTTGAAGTGATGGATTCAGTCCTACTTTATGTGTAAGTATAAATTGTACATCATTAGTGTCATGTTTAAAATATGTTTTAATTTATTATATTATTAATATTTATCATGTGATAATTATTGACGTATATATGTTTGAAATAAATTTTAAAAATTTGTTATCCAAATAAATTTTAAAAATTTGTTACGAGAAATTTGAAATTCATAACTTCAAATCCATCATCCCAAAAGTAACCTAGAAAAAGTTATAAACTGATACATCTAATAGAATGTATGTGGAACTTATTAATTGTTACCAATGACAATTTTATGATTAATATGAACAAAATGAAGGGATTTATTAAAATTTTAAAATAAGTCGGGATTCAATGTTTTTTCTAAAGAAACTTATAAGCTAGTAATATTTATTCTGGGTCTCACAAAATTCACTCTTTAAAAAACTTATCAAGTGCAATTCTTTTACTAATGATCTCTTGACCTAGTGGTTAAGGTTAAGGTCCTATAATTTTAGAGGTTATGGGTTCGAACCCTATCAATGCGTGGGAAGATGGTCTACTGTATAGTAGGATTATGTTTACTGTAACAGTAAGAGGTTATTTAGATTTAGTTTATTTTGATATTGTTGATCAAGTCATGATTAGTGTAATAGTCGACAGGATTGATTGTATTCGATTTATTTCAATTAATAATATTCATCGTTTTCACTTAAAAAAAAAAAAAAACAAAACAAAACTTATCAACTGCTTTTCAAGATTTTATAAACTCTTAAAAAATTTACAAGATATCTTTTACTAAATTTGGATGGAAAGACTTCGATGTTTAAAAAAAAAAAAGAGATACTTTGGCTCAACATTAAATGAATTTAAAACTCTCAGAATGTCACAAATCAATCCAAAATAAAATTTTGAAAATTTAAACTTTTTTACGACTTTAAATTACCCAAATAAATTTAGAGTCTCACTCTATATATAATAAAATAGAATCATTGAAATTATCCACCTAAGCGCCATGTATGTGCAGATGTGGATAGCCTCTATGAGCTCTATTCTGCCAATTGAAATTTAACCAACTTTTTAAATAAAAGAGAAAAAAATATTAGTATTTATCCAAAAGAATCTAATCAATATTATATGTTTATATAACTTTTTTAAGAAATAAAAATATGTTTATCCAATATAGGTGTATTTATCTTATAGATAACATTCAATAGTTTATCTACGAAAGAATTATATTTCCAAAAAAGTAATTAAATAGAACTATATAAAATATTCTTTTAAATATAAAAATAAGTAAATAATTAATAAATTAAAAATTAGGTTAATAAGTATAAAAATACAAAAGTATATTGAACAAAAAAATGAACTTGGGTTATTTTACTAACTATTTACCTAAAAAATGAGTGAATCTTTTGAATAAATAAATAATGGTACACTTCTGCCAATGAAGCCTAGTTCAGTTGGCGAAACTGAGGCCCCATGATCCTAGAGGTCATGGGATCGAATCTCCTGCGTGGGATGATTTGTTTCTACTCCATAGTAGGTTTATTTATTTCTACTGTATAGTAGGTTATTTGTTGCTGTAATAGCAAAATATTAGTATATTTGATATTGTCGATAGGAATATTGTATTTGTCTATGTCAGTTATTGATACTAACAGAACTGATTGTATTCGTTTTATTTCAATTAATAAAATTCATCGCTTCTAACTCAAAAAAAAATGGTATACTTCTCTAAATTTAAATATAATATAAATGATAATTTTTTAAGTTCCAAAATAACTAAGTAAGTAAAAATATAAATAATTCAAAATTTAAAATAAAATGAGTAATTGAAAAATAATTCAAAAAATCGAAATAAAATAATTAGTGAATATTAAAAATATAAGAGTATTATTTAATATTAAAATGAGTTTTAGATTAATTGTATCCCAGACTGTGACGCCCACAAATTTTTAATCATAATTATGGGATTAATTGGTAATTATTTAAGAAAATTTAGTTAATTAGTAGATATATTATAGATTAAATTGTGATCATATTAAGACTTGAACGGAGTGAATTGTAGCTTTATATAATATTTGGGAGCAAATTATATTAATTAAGAAATTAGAAAGGACGTAATAGGTATTTAAAAAAAAGTTTAATAAAAGAAATAAAAATAATTATATATATATATATACAAAATCAAGTGGCAGCACACGTGGCTGCCACTAACCTTTCTTTTGGCTAGTAAGTGACTTGAATATTAAATATTATATATATAATAGTGATGTATATTAAATAAACAAAAAGAATGGAAGAGGTTATCCTTAATTTACATTAAGAAGGTTACGGTTTCTTCAAAAACAGGTAAGTAAACTGCGTTCTAAAATTATTAAGTAATCCATATAATTATATTATTATTTAATAAGTGCATTTATTAAATGTAGTTTATACTATTCGATTTAGTGTTTAATCGGAGAATTTTATGAATTTGAATATTTATAATTAGTGTCTGGTTAAATGTCTCAATTGAATTAGGGGTGTTATAATTAATGGCTTAAACTGCTTAATTTACTAGATTTAATAATTTCTACAATTGATTGAATTAGTTTAATCGGGTTGAAAATTTTATTTGAGAAATATTATAGAATATATTTGAAAATGTTATATTTAGTAAAGATAAGTATATTTTGAGATAAATATAATCCAAGAATTGTTATTATGAATGGTAATTATAATAGGATGAAGGGTTTAATGAAATATTGAGAGATTGGTGATATATATATAAATACTATTTAATATTTTATTTAGGAATTGACATTCTAGATATTAATTATACGTATTATACCTTATGATAGGACACGGGGATAAAGTAGATGATCGTACGACTTCATATCAGCTAGCTAAATCTGTATAAGATCGAGGTAAGTAAATAATTAGTGCCGCTTATATATGTTCCTTTTTCCTATTAGTGTTGTGTACGTAAACAATTAGTATTATCTATATATGTTTCATTTCTTGGTGATATTACTTTTATGTGAGCCTATGATTCGTGCTTGACTAATCTATTTTGAATTGTACGAGTAGTTGATGATTACTTTGAACAATTATGTCGTGAAAGTGAAATGAGGAAACCTATTGAGATATGCTATTTGGTTGTTTGATATCACTGTTATATGCTTGTACGTGAAAAATGCGACTATGTGGTTTTATGTGGCTAGTTGGCTTACAAGAACGGTGATATGTGGAATTGAGGGAGTGATGAAAATTAAATGTAATTATGATATGAATACCCATTGATGTTGTTGAATAGCCCACGTGGCAAAATGAAATGAAAAGAGCTATGATGCGATGTGGAAAGAGCTATGATACGAAATGAAAGAGCTTTGATGCGAAATGAGATTGATGAGTCTGTGTGGCATGCCAAGGGGATTCATGTATATGTGTATAATAAATGGTGAGGTTGAGTTGGTGGAGAAAAACACTATATCACCTTCTGGCAAGCCAACTAGGTTAATGCGAGTTTGAGTGATTGTCTAATCATGAGATGATTACATGGAATAATGAAATGAAACGTGCTTGATCAAGTTGATTATATATTATATACATAGCTTATTTTGTCTTGTTGAAACTACATTTGAGGTGCGTATATAGTTGGTGCCGATTGTTTACTTATTGAGTTGCAGGCTCATCCCTCTGCTAACATTTTTCAGTTGTAAACTTTGTTGTGCCTATTCACGACAGATAGGTCCACGTTTTGCATTCCAGTCAGGTCGGGCCAGTATGCAGTTTTCTCCTCATTGTAAATAGAAATAGAAGTCTCATTTTGAATTAAAAGCGAGAATAGCATGTGAACTAATTATAATAGTCCCATTTTTGTCGTACTTGATATATGTATATATGATCTTGCGGATGAGATATTAAATATTCTTGTTGTGATGATGAGACTATGTGTATATATACTCAACAGGGACTAGATTATGTGCTTAATTGTACATATAATCAGGGTTTACATTAAGTGTTATATTTAGGGAAGATATAGTCGTAGTGCCGTTAGAGGGTGCTACACAGACTACTTTATCTTTTGGATAAATTCAAATCATTTATCCACACTAAATAAAAATAAAATATTTTCTTATATGGTAAAATAAAATTCAAATAGACACCGGAGAACTATGATTTATAAAAGCTAATAAAATAAAAAACTATAAATAAAGTAAATTTTTATATGTAAAAAAAATTAAAATTTAATATGATAAGAATCACAGATAAAAAAATATATTGAAAGATGTAAAAATAAGTTTGAATTTTAGATTGTATCCCTAACGAATTTACCTGAACAAATTTTTAAATCTTTATAAAATCAAATAATCTAACATTTATCTAATTTACATAAAAATAAAATATATTTGCTTACAAAGTAAAATAAAATTCGAAAAGACACAAAACTATTTTAAAAAGTTAATAAAATAAAATATATAAATAAATTTAATTTTATAATGTAACAATGACTAATTATATAAAAATTAAAATGTAATATGATATTAATAAAAAAAACAAAAAAAACTAATAGATATAAAAATAAATTTGGAAAATGTTACTTATTCATTTATTTAAAAAGATTATAAATCTTTTGGATAAAGATAAATTATTATACACTTATCCAAATTGTTTGTTAGTTATATTTTATCTATATATCTATATATAATAAAACAGAATCATTGAGACTATCCACCTAAGCGCCACGTATGCACAGATGGGGACAGCCTCAATGAGCTCCATTCAGCCACATGTAATTTAACAACTTTTTAGATAAAAGAGAAAGAAAAATATTAATATTTATCCAAAAGAATCTAATAAATATTATATGTTTATATAAATATTAGTATTTTCTAGATAAATATTAAAAATATTAGTATACATCCAAAAGATATCTAATTAATATTATCTAACAACTTTTTTAGATAAAGAATTAAGATAATGTATTTATGGAAAAAAATTTAATCCGTATTATTTTGGAGGGATATTTATTTCATCTGTATTATACCCAAGAACAACATGACCTTAGATAGGCCAATTCCTTATGCGTTTCATGTCAAACAACATGATCATTATAATATCTATTTAGTATTATCTTCCATAGAGAATAAAAAGATATATTTAAAAAAGAGAATAAAACAATATTATATTTTTATACAAAAGAATTTAATCAGTACTTTTTTTCTCATCTTTTTTTTGGACGTATATAAAAATATGTATATTCAATATCAATTTTGATAGATATTGAATAAAATCAATGAAAAATTAAATCAAAATTATTTCTAAAAATTCAACATCGACACTATAAATATAATTCTATGTATTAAAGAAAAAACAAATCAAATTTATTTCTAAAAATTCAATATCAAGACTATGAATATATTTTTATGTATTTTAAATTTTATCTCTATAAATTAGTTTATCTAAATATATTTTCTGTTTTTATGTAATCATATGACTCTATTAATATTATCAATAAGTAAATAATAGCAAAAATTATTTATATATTCATTGTGTTAAAGAAAAAATTCTCCCTTGCCAAGATTATAAGTTTATATATAATTAATGCTACAAATAATCAATGCTCACGCAGATGTGGAAATGTAAAATTTCAGCATTTAAAAAAGTTATATTGAAGATAAGTCATTCAAGTTAATTGATAGGTATAAAAGATAAGGCACTATTATATATCAAATCTTAACTACTTTGACATTTGAATTTAAAATAGTTTACAAGATAACAATTTCGTATCATTATAAATAGTGGGTCTACAAACATAAATCACAAAGTTGTGAAATCTCTAACCTAGCATGGAGAATACGATCAACAACGATAGTACAATTGGTACAATGATTGTTCCTTTCTTTGGAGGATATCAAGTGAAATCATCGATGAAAAAGCCAGACATTGAAGAGTTTCTCAATAATAGACGGCTCAAATATTTGTACACTTATATTTATCAAGGTAAATGATAATTTATAAAAGGAAGCCTTAAAGAGTTTTTTTTTTTTTTTTTTTTTTGAACAACCCAGAGGAAATATTATTACTGCAGGTTCAAAAACATGATACAAGGGTTAGACGTGAGTCTATTACAAGAAGAGACCATATCATGTTCCACCAATTGAGAGATCCATACTGGTGGTGACAAAAAAACCTGCATACTATTTTGATTAGACAAAGCAAAACGAGCAAGACTATCCACTACTTTGTTACCCTCTCAGTAGCAAAAGGCCGCCCACAGACTTTCAAACTCCAAAGTTAGAGCCTTGATATCCTTGATCAGAGGTGTTAAAGTTATTTGCATAGGCTCCTTCCTGTCCAACATGCAAAATAAAGATTTAGAGTCCGATTCAACAATTAATTTATGAAAATTATTTGTGATAGCAAGTTTTAAACCAGTTCGAAATGCCCAGACATCAGCCATGCAATTAGTTTGTGAGCCAATATATTCAGAAAAGGCTAGCAGAAATTTTCCTTTATTATCTCTAAAAATACCACCACAACTAGCGTGTCCCGGGTTACCAAGAGAAGATCCATCTATATTTAATTTAATATAATTATTAGGAGGAGGATTCCGTTTGCATGAAAATAACATTTTTTCTTTGGGAACAATCTTATTCTTGGATATGAACTCAGCAGACATGATACAGGCTTCTTTCCAAAAATTGTTGATCATAATCGGAGAACCTCTAAAAACTACATTGTTACGTGAAGTCCAGATTAGCCAGAGAGTATTAATAACCAGAGCTTGTGTAAAAGGGTTATGTCTTAAGGAGAAAGGATAGTCAGAATGTTTGTGTATAATAAAAGCATGATTTCCTGCAAACGGTTTGTGGACAAAAACGAGAAGTGAGGGCATCTAACAAAAGTAGTATAAAGAATGTCGAACCTATAAAGATTTAATAAAACAATTACCACAACTATGACTAATCCCTAATTATTTGGACAATTGAGAATTTGAATGATTTATGAAACTACTAAAAGGCAATAAAATCAACTATAGCAAGTAATTACGATGAAGGAAAAACACAGATTTAGGAAGAAGTGCTACGACTATAGGTCCACCTAATCAATATAACATATTTAATATTAACGGATGAATCAAACGGACAAGTATTTCCACATACTGAGGTTTTTTCTATTTTAATCCAATATACTCTCTCGAGCTATACCGAACCTATTACTATCAAGGAATTAGGGATCTCTCCTCTTCAAAACTCGTGATAATAATGCATGAAGATTTATGAAAAACCTATAGAACCAGATAGATCATGTCTGTGTATGTCTACACATCATTCAATCCACACCATGAATTACTCTATCCACTATGCTAAATCCCCTCTCGGTTCATTAACATAATTAATAAAATCTAAGAGGTGATCAAGCTCTTAAATAATAGCAACAAACACAATAACTCATGGATATGCGAAAATAACACTAGATTAATCCATAAAATATTTAACACATAGTATCAATTAGGCTTTCCATAAGCCTTAGCACAAAAAGAAAATTAGTTCATCCTAATTCTAACATAAACTCAAGAGAAATATGCAGAAAATTGCTGGAAAAAAAGTGAGTCTTCTTCTCCTTCTTCCTTCTTTATATAGAGAGAGAGTCCTAACTGAGGTAGGAGAGGAATAGGTTTCTATTTAGCATAAAACTCTTTTCCTTTTCTAGTCCTGTTCTTACCAAAAACTCTAAGGTAGATTACAAAGGAAATATATAGGATCTCTCTTTGAGTGACCTAAAATCAGAATTTTCGTTCTTTATTAGTCAGCTCGTCTGCAAATTCTGCTTGGTGAATGTCTGATAACCCGTGGGTTACGGGTTATGCTTCCAATGTTTCTGACATCGAATTTCTGATAGCCCGTGGGTCACGGGCTAACTTGTAGTCATTTCTGCAGAATTTTGACTCTTCTCTCTATGTCTGAACTCTTTTCTTGCACTTGCCCTTTTGTCCACCAAAGTTCCTAATAAAACACAAATGTACCCAATAACAAACATTATATCGAGATAAAATAAGGGTGTAAACATAATAATATGTTGTATAATTTCCTCCAATCAGTTTCAAGATAGGGGATTCAATAAATTATTGACAAATTGAGGGCGAAGGAAGCTCGACTCGTCCATCTGAAGCAAAATGAGGGCGAAAGGCTGAGAAAATATGCAACAAATTATTAGAAGATCTATTTATTTATTCAGTTTTTTTCATTATTTATGATGAATTTCAATGTACTAGCACTTTTAATAAAATTTAGCTTTGTTTCCTTCTTAACTGTTGTAGGCTAAGCTTAATTTTTGTCCATTTTTTTTTACAATCGTTGGCTAAGTTTAATTTCACTGGTGTTTTCAAATTGCACTGTTGAAAACAAATTCAAACTATATTTTACCAAATTTACTTGTATGCTTTTAAATATAAAATTATATAAATAACTAAATAAATTATAATCAAATAATCGAAAATCAAACCAGAGTATGCATTTTCATATTGGACTTATAGCCCAAATCCTCAATCAAACTATGCGTTTTTATTAAGGAAGTATTTTCAGATTTTCGTCTCTTTGGAAAAGGGATAATACCTTTTCTCTCTGGAAAAATAAAAAACAAGTATAAAATCTAAAATTGAAAGATATGATAAAAAATAAAAAAAAAAGTTAAAAATACATAATAAATTTGAAATATATTAAATAATTAAATACACAAATAGAGACCTGTCAAGTCACATGTGTTAGACCAGGAATAGATCTCTTGTAATTGTATATACTGCAATGTGAAAATGGAAAATAGGGAAAAATTCTCAATCTACTGTAGCGGAGAAACAATGTAAACGGAGGAGAGTCTTGGATCTTTTCCGACATAATTGCTCAAAATAATAAGACTAAACTATGAGAAGGCAAGGGGGCCATTACATGTGTGATTCGAGCAGCGGCGCCGACTTCGCAAATGGTGGCTCGGCGCTCAAATGCACCAAAGCAGCAAATCTGGGCATTACCAGGAGCGACACGATGAACCGCCAGCTGCTCGGCGAGAAGGAACGAGGTCATTACGAAACTGGATGGCGATGGAAAAAAGATGATGCGCAGGCTAAATTGCCAAAAACCCCAATGACGCCCACTGCGACCTTCGCGGGAGGCAAATGTGTTTTTTCAATTTCTTCTTCTTCAATCACCCTTTAGTAAGAACAGTGGTGAGTTTGCATGTCTGAACTCATTTTTTCCGTTTGACAAATTAACTTTTGTCTCTCCCCCTTTGACAAAATACTACTTGCTACTATTTCAGCTCATCGTTATCTTATTCAACTCATTTCTAATTACTTGAAACCATTTTCATCTCTCTGTTCAATTAAAGGCAATACAAAATATATATGCTTTCCCTAACTACTCTATCATTATTGACTTTATTTTATAGCTTCACCCATCCAATTATATGATAAGATCAAGATTATATATACAACAGTCAAGCACACAGACAATTTAATTATATATAAACTAATCTTGGCACGGGAGAATTGTTTCTTTAACATAATAAATATATAAATAATTTAAAATTTTGAACGATAAATAATCAACTTAAACTTTTTTACTAATTAAAGTTAAGAGTTAAATAATCTAAAACTTAATAGATAATATTAATAGAGTCATATGTTATGTTAAAAACAGAAAATATATATAGATAGATATTATCTCCTATTCTCTGTAATCTCTGATGGACATAGATATAGTATCCTAGATCCCACAAAATTCTTGGACTGGTCTTAATCTTTTCCACACTTTGTTGTCATCAGAATTTCATGCAACCATTCTGGTAAGAGGTGTTACACAAAGTACATATTCTTTTGGGAATTGTTTATACAATAACTATAACTCTTGATTTTAACTTTTCACATGGTTGCAGGTCCGGCGATAACTGCTCCAAGTAAACAACTTTTTTCAGAGGTTTTGTAATCCACGTATGACAGAGTTTTGTCAATATTTTTTGGTCCTAAGGATGTGTGGTAATATAATTTTAGTATTATGAAAGATGCAGCCATACAAGGACATCCCATAATCTATATTTGAAGTACATGTTCTTTTTTGGGAATTGTTTATACAATAACTACAACTCTTGATTTTAACTTTTCACAAGTGATTGCAAGTCCGGCGATAACTGCTTCAAGTAAACAACTTTTCAGAGGTTTTGAAGTCCAGGTATGATAGTGTTTTGTCAATCTTTTTGGTCCCAAGGATGTGTGGTAATATAATTTTAGTATTCTGAGAGATGCAGCCATGAAGGGCCATCCCATAATCTATATTCTTTTTTCTTGAACAAGAAATCAGTTATATTATCTTCATGATATATATTTATGCAATCAGCCATGCACTACGCACACTCCATGTACTTTTAAGTATAGATAGTTTGAAATCACGGAGTTTATTTTTCAGATTTTGGTTTGCCACTTAAAATAAGACTGCATAGCGTTTATTTCTATTTTCTATGAGATGATGAATGCAGGACCATCCAATGGTCTATGAAAGTGCCCAATTTCTGCCAAAATTTGATTTGTTAGAGTGTACATCATCTTTTTTCAATGAATTTCTTGACCTGGTGTATGATTACATAAATGTAGGAATAGAAATAGAATTGTTTATGAATGAAATTATCCATCTTTATTAGTGTTATCATTTTTTACACCTATATGTGTGGTGAGATTTTATCAATGGTTATATGCTTCTCTACTAAAATACCATGGAAGAAATTACTTTTTAGTACATAGTTTGATGGATCGCTCCGAACGAGCTAGAGAACTAAGATGTTCTACACGAGCTACCATATACAGACGTCGAGATAATATTGAATCACGTCAATGTCAGACGACCAATATTGTGAAAGACAAATTTAGGCCTGTAAGGCACACTAATATCGTCTCTCGATCTAGAATAAATGAGGATGGTTCAATTAGCACTTCAACAATGCAAATTGAAGACAGTCCTTCCAACTTATTGCATACGGCACACAATTATCCGTCCATCTGCCATATAGTTCCTTATACTTCCACATCTCAATTATGGTCCCAATAAAATTTGCCAATTCCATCTGCACCTAACCACCATCATCTCCTTAATCTTAATCCTCATATTTTGACGCCGCATCCATGGATGCAACAAGGTGCTCTAGCTCCATCTTTCCCCTATACTATGGCCAACAATCTCCCATCTTCTGCAAACACTGGTCTACCACATTCCTGTCAAAGTTTAGTCTTCAATATTCAATCAGTGGATGAATCTAGCACCAGACATGGAGTTATGCCACCAAGCTGTGGTTCCTCATGTCAAATTGAGCATACGAGAAATGATTGCAACTTAAGGGAGCATCAAGAACTTGGAAACGATCCTTCCTCACTTTATCTAGGGGAGTGTGATGGTGATGTTGACTCTGATGCCACAGGTTAAATCTTTATTTTACATGTTTTAAAATGTGACCTTATATTTTGATACACATGTTTTTCACAAACCAAGTTACTTAATTATTTTATTACTTCGTTTTTGTTGAAGTTTTTAAATAATTTGTTTGTTGCAGATGATCTAATGGAAGATCTCCCGCTGAATAACAACAATTTGGAAGTTTCTACAAGTATGTCTACATGATTATTATGTATGGATTACCTTCCAATAGTTGCAGACCTCAAGTTTGACATTTATACTTATAACAATGAATTATTTGTAGGAAAGGTCACTGAAGCGTAGAATTTTGGGGCACCAAATGAAATTTATTGCTATTGTAAAGCATTCTATGGTATGAAGAAAGATCTGTCAAGTTCAGAAATTCTACTTCACCAAAGTTCTCTATTTGTTTTCATGAGGGCAAAACAAAGTTACCGCCTCTTAGAGATGCTCCAGAGTTATTGAGAGAGTTGCTTGACTATTCAGGGGGCCGAAGAACTAGAAAGTTCAAAGAGAATATCAGATCTTACAACTCAATGTTTGCATTCACTTCTACTGGCGGAACTGTAGATAAAGAGATAAACAATGGACGGGGCCCCTACGTATATCGTATAAATGGCCAGAATCATCATAGAATTGGCTCTCTACTTCCTCCAGCAAGTAGGTGTGCTAGCTTTGCACAATTATATATATATGACACTCAAAATGAGATAAGGAATCGCATGCGTGTTGTAAATCAATCGAATGATGATAGTAGCTTAGATCCTACCATCGTACAAGGTTTGAAAGATATGCTGGATGAATTCAATCCACTTGCTAAGGTATTCAGGATAGCTAGAGACCGTTTCCAGGAAAGTGATTTTGTGCCAGTGAGTATTAGATTAATTGGTCAACAAAATCATGATGGACGACAATATAATCTACCAACAGCTTCAGAAGTTGCAGCACTTATAGTCGGGGATGGGCACCAATCTACTGGAAATAGAGATATAATTGTCGAAACACAAAGTAGGCGTCTGTGCAGAATAATTGAGCTGCAGGGGAGTTTCATGGCAATGCAATATCCAATTCTTTTCCCATATGCAGAGGATGGCTTTCAAGCCGGCATACCAAGGAGTACAGGTAGGGACAACCAGAATATTGCTAAGAGAAAATGGGTTACAATGCGTGAGTTTCATGCTTATTGCAACCAAAACAGAAAAGGTGACGGACAGACATTGGTTCGTGGCGATCGCTTATATAATCAGTATATTGTTGATGCCTGAACTTGCATTGAGGAAAACAACCTAAATTGGGTCCGGAACAAAAGAAGCTGAGGGCAGAATTATACAGAGGGTTGTGAGATGGAGATGTAGGAGGAGATACAACCCCATCTTCTATTGGTAAAAGAGTTATCTTGCCGTCAATCTTTACTGGAGGTCCAAGATACATGGTCTAGAACTATCAAGATACAATGGCTATATGTAGATGGATAGGCTCGCCAGATATCTTTTTTACTTTCACTTGCAATCCCAAATGGCCAGAAATACAGTTATTTTTTAACTTGGTACTGGGTCAAAAGTATGAGGACAGACCAGATGTTGTGGTACGAGTTTTCAAAATAAACTTGGATCAACTGATGAAAGACCTGCGTCAGGGCAAGCATTTTTGTAGACTTATGGCAGGTATTTATTCTTCCCATACGTATTAATTTGTGAATATTTTAACATTAAAATTTATTAAGTTTTATAATTTAATTTTGAGTCTTAAGTTAAGCTAAACAATTTGTTTCATGAGGTAGTTGATAATGTTATTTGATAATTGATTCTCACTAAACTATTATTTACTATAATATTATTTATTGTCAAAAGAAATAAGAGGGGACACCAGACAAATTTTTTACCATTTCCTGAACTAAATATGGATTTTTCTTGACATTGGCTTTCAACTCTATTGCATTTTGTTTTGTCCTGATATTTTTTCTAAGATAAATCACTATCAATTGTCACTTCCTCTTCTGATGGCATCACTATTGCATGTTTTTGTGCACTTATGTAATCATATCCCATTAATGTGTAATCAATTTCTATTGTATATTTGTTATAAAAATATATCATATTTTTACAGTTCCCATTGTGGTGTAGTTGCATTTGCTAAAGAAAAACTTCTTTTGGTTTTCTTTCTCTATCCCCTCAGTTAATAACATGCTTTAACAATTCTGATCCCATAGGTTGATTCTAATGATTCCAATGATTTGTCTTGAAAGTAGATCACATTTTTAGAGTTCACAATGTGGTGCAGTTGCATCTCCTGGAGAAGAACTTCTTGATTTTCTTTCTACTTAAAGTTAGAGTTAAATAATTTAAAACTTGAAGTTATAATAAGGTGATTATTCATAATTTTTGGTATTATTTACTTATTGATAATATTAATAGAGTCATATGATTATAAAAATAGAATATATATATATATATAGATAAATATATACAGACAACGTGAAAGGGCTTTTATTTGGAGGGGTTGATATTGTACAGGGGTTAGTTTCAAGTAGTTAGTACCATAATTCAAGTTCATTTTGTAATCTAACAATACTTTTTATTATTAATTATTATCATTATAGAAAATTTTAAGTTACATTTTGAGTATTTATTTTTATATTATACAAAATTTATATAATATTGTGCCAACTTTATGCATTATAGTAAACCTGAATACTTTTCTTTAGATTAATATGTTATTTTTCTATAGATTCTCCTTACCAACTTTAAATTTCATGTCTTATTCATTTTCTATTGCTATTACCAACTTTAAATTTCGTCATTGTTGCATGTTTTTGGTGCACTTATGTACTCATAACCCATTAATGTGTAATCAATTTTTATTGTATATTTGTTATTAAAGTATACCACATTTTTATAGTTCCCATTGTGGCGTAGTTGTATTTGCTGCAGAAAAACTTCTTTTGGTTTTCTTTCTCTATTCCCTGATTTAATAACATGCTTTAACAATTCTGATTCCATAAGTTGATTCTATTGATTCCAATGATTTGTCGTGAAAGTATATCACATTTTTACAGTTCACAATGTGGTGCGGTTGCATCTCCTGGAGAAGAACTTCTTGGTTTTTTTTTATCCATCCCCTAATTTAATAACATGCTATAACAATTTTTGGATCCATTGATCCCATAGGTTGTTTCTCATGATTAAACTTATGCTTATATTTAATTATATTCTATTGCTATAGGTGACCATTCAAGTATTAATCTTCAATAGCAAAATGATTGTGTTCATGATCATTGTTTGTGGCCTATAAGCTATTGAGTTTCAAGATTCCTGATCATATTATCAATAAGTTGGTTGACAATTGTGGTTATGGGCACATAGAAGTATGGTCGGAGGAAGATGTAGTATAAGGTGATTATTTTACCACAAATAATGTTATCTCCACAAATTAGGGATTCATACAGGATTGTGTATAAGGTGATTATTTACCATTTCCATTTAGTTCAATATTTAGGTTAAGAGAGACATGAACAGTAACTTAAAATATATATAATTTAAAATTTGAACAATTGGCATAATCAACTTAAAACTGTTTTACTACTTAAAGTTAGAGTTAAATAATCTAAAACTTGAAGTTATAGTAAGGTGATTATTTATAATTTTTGGTATTATTTACTTATTGATAATATTAATAGAGTCATAAGATTATAAAAGCAGAAAATATATATAGATAAAGATATATAGACAACGTGAAAGGGCGTTTATTTGGAGGGGTTGATATTGTACAGGGGTTAGTTTCAAGTAGTTAGTACCGCAATTCAAGTCATTTTGTAATCTAACAATAGTTTTTATTATTAATTATTATCATTATAGTAAATTTTAAGTTATATTTGGAGTATTTATTTTTATATTATACAAAATCTGAACAATATTGTGCCAACTTTATGTATTATAGTAAACCTGAATATATACTTTTCTTTAGATTAATATTTTATTTTTTCTATAGATTTTGCTTACCAACTTTAAATTTCATGTCTTATTCATTTTCTGTTGCTATTACCAACTTTAAATTTCATGAAAAAATTTTGTTTTATCAATTTCTTATATGTTCTTATATCAATATCTTATATTCTCTTACTTATTGCAGCTATTTATACAATTGAATTTCAAAAAAGATGGTTACCACATGCACACATCCTTCTCTTTTTGCATCCAGATGATAAACATCCAACAGCAGAAGACATACACCAAATCATATCAACTGAACTACCAGATAAATATTTTGATCCTTTTGCATACGAGTCAGTGGTACAATTTATGATCCATGGGCCATGTGGTGTTGGACACACAAACTCGCCATGTATGGTTGAGGGTAATTGTTCGAAGCACTATCCAAAAAAGTTTCATAGGAAAACCACAATTGGTGAAGATGGATATCCAGTTTGTAGAAGGAGAAATGATGACAAGAGAGCAACGGACAAAGTTCAGATTGACAATAGATGGGTCATACCACATAATGTAGATTTGATTGTCAAGTATCAAGCATATATAAATGTGGAGTGGTGCAACCAAGGAAGATCTATAAAATATTTGTTCAAGTATGTGAACAAAGGAAGAGACCGAGCTACTGTTGTCATTGAAGAGAATATGCCACAAGATGGAATGGGTCAAAATCCAACGATTCGAGAAGTTGATGAAATAAAGACATATTTAGATTGTCATTATGTTTCAGCTTCAGAAGCATCATGGAGAATTTTCGATTTTGATATTCAACTTAGAAGACCAGCAGTCGAAAAATTATCATTCCATCTTTCTGGTGAACAGACAATTATATTCAATGATGATGATGAATTAGATGTTGTTCTGAATCGAGAAACTATTAGCAAGACAATGTTTACAGAATGGATGGAAGCAAATAAAAAGTATGAGTGTGCAAGTGAACTAACTTACGCAGATTTTCCTACAAAATGGGTGTGGAATAGATCAAAAAAAGTATGGAAAGAGCGAAAAAAAAGGACAAACAATTGGCAGAATCTACTATGCACACCCATCTTCTGGAGAGTATTTTTATTTGCGGATGCTGCTGAACATTGTTAAAGGGGCAAGATGCTATGATAATATTAAGACAGTGAATGGTATAGTAGGATTATTGGGAGGTGACGATGAATGGCATCAAGCATTACAAGAAGCTGGAAGTTGGCAAACAGGTCATCAATTAAGAGAGTTATTTGTTACCATGTTGCTTTTTTGTGAGGTGGTAGACCCATTCCATATATGGGAAAATAACTAGGAAAATCTTTCAGATGATATTTTGCATCGACAATGTCGTATTTGGAGAAACCCTAATATTCACTTGACCTCATCCCAGATTAGAAATTATGCATTGTATGAAATTGAAAAGTTGATGAATGGAAACAATAGGTCTTTGAGAGGATTTCCAACAATTCCGTACCCAGACTATTCCTTACTGCATGAAGTATGAAATGCATTAATTGCAGAGGAGTTGAGTTATGATAGAGATGCACTATCAAATGAACACACTCAACTTTACAGTGGCCTAAATTTTCAGCAAAAGAAAGTTTATGATGATGTCATTCGAGCTGTAGAGTCAAAAACTGGTGGGCTTTTCTTTGTATATGGAAGTGGAGGCACGGGAAAACCTATTTGTGGAAAACAATCATTACACGAACACGCTCGTAAGGAAAGATTGTTCTAGCTGTGGCATCATCAGGTAATTATTTTTTATTTTATTTTTTGATTCTTTATGTTTATTCTTCTTATTTTTTGAAAGTAAAATTATGTTAGCTATTGCATTTTCAGGAATTGCATCACTTCTTCTGCCTGGTGGTAGAACTGCCCATTCTAAATTCAAGATTCCTATGGTCGTCGATGAGGATACAACATGTAGAATTAGTCAAGGTACACCATTGGCGGACCTTATAAGCAAGGCAAGTTTAGTTCTCTAGGATGAGGCACCAATGGAGCATAGGAATGTCTTTGAGACGGTGAATAAAACATTCAAAGATATAATTGGCTACACTGATCCAGATGCAAAACAGAAGGTATTTGGTGGCAAGACGATTGTATTCAGTGGTGATTTTAGACAAATACTGCCAGTAGTTGTACGAGGTGGTAGACAAGATATTGTTGCTTCATCTATAAATCGATCTAAAGATATATGGCAAGATTGCAGAGTTCTTGAGTTTACAACTAACAAGAGATTACATCATTCGTCTTTAGATTCAACGGAAGTGGAGACAATGAGAAATTTTGGTAAATGGATTTTGGAACTCGGAGATGGAAAATTGCCAGCCTATAATTTCGACAATGAGGATGAGCCCAGTTGGATAAAGATTCCAGATAACTTATTGATTCACAACAGTGGTGATCCAATTATGGATATTATTTTCAGCACGTACCCTGATCTGACACTCAAATACAATGATCCAGCGTTTTTGAGGGATGTAGCTGCCAACCCTTCAGAAAGCTGAAATGAAAAAGTCTTTTCTACTTTTTCGAATAATAAGGTAAGCTTCATAGCCCCAACCGGGAGGCTATGCTTAAAAGATTGCATTCGACGCCGGTGATCAATCAGGCAGGAAGGGCAATTCTAGCTCCAACAAATGAAATCGTTGATGAAATAAACTCTTACATATTGTCATCTCTTCCTGGTGAAGCAAAGAAGTATCATAGTTCTGACATGATATGTCCCAGTGAAAATACGATAGTTGATAATCAATCACTATTATATCCTATAGAGTTCTTAAATACTCTAACATTTTCAGGTATACTTAATCATGAGATTGAGCTTAAAGAAGGTACTCCAATTATATTATTGAGAAACCTCAATCAGACATGAGGTTTGTGCAATGGTACAAGGCTTATTCTTACTAAGATGTTGACTACCGTTGTTGAGGCACAGATTATAACAGGTAGTTATGTTGGTGAAGGCATTTCATCCATAGAATAGAATTGTCACCAGCGGAGTCGAAATGGCCTTTCACATTTCAGAGAAGACAATTACCAGTAAGGTTTGCTTTGCAATGACTATCAACAAAAGTCAAGGACAAACTTTTAATAATGTTGGGGTTTACCTACCAAAATCGGTATTTTTGTCATGACCAACTTTATGTTGCAGAGTCCTGTGTGACCTCACCTCATGGGTTAAAGCTCTAAATTGATAATAATGGAAAATATGATGATTGTTATACGAAAAATATTGTATACAAAGAAATTTTTAACAATCTGCCAAGAGGTGATATTCTTCTTACCTTTCAAGGTATTATATTTATCATTTTTATTTGAAATATTCATGTTTGCTTAAACTAGAATAATAAATGGTATGTATTTGACATCATTTTAATTTTCAGGTGCTATCAACTAATCATGAGTCTTGCATATAATTTTGTGGAGCAACTATCCCCAGAAAGAGATGGATGGAAAATCAAAGTTAGAGTTACAAGAATGTGGGATGCGATAAACTGCAATAACAGAGACCTGTTCAGCCTCGATATGATTTTATTAGATGAGCATGTAAGTGTTCATTTTGTGTTTTATTTACTCATTATGATTTTATGCGTCTCTACTATAATTTACCCAATATTTTATTGTAGGATGATCACATCCATGCTTCTGTTCATAAGAATCAAGCTGGGAAGTACCGAAGGCAAATGCATGAAGGGAGAATCTACCTTATCCAGAATTTCCGTGTTTGCCCTGGAAAGAGACAATATCGACCAGTACACCGTGATTACATGATAAGTTTCACATATGTGACTTTTGTTAAATGTGTTAATGGGGAAGATGACAAATTTAACAAGCATAAATGTGATTTCATCCTGTATCAAGATGCTCCTTCCTTTCGTGGAGAACTCACTTATACTTATGGTTAGTATAAACTTATGGCATTTATTTATGCATTTGGTGGTCTACTTCAAGTAATAATAATGACTCGATAATGTTTGCAGATGTAATAGGCTTCCTTATCAAGGTGGGTCCTATCGAGTCAACTGAAAAGGGACCTGATGGTGCAGGAATTTAACCAAAGGACCAAGACGTAATTTTCCCGAAGAGTAATACGAAATTACCGAATCACCCCTGGCGGCGGTTACATCCACTAGGATAGTTGGGTTGGTGGGCGGTTGGGGGCAATATGGTCTTTACGCTTTCTAGTATATATACAGTTCTAGATGAATTGTAAAAGGGGGATGATTTTTGGCTCTGAGAAGGAATTGCATAGGAGAGATGCAGGGAATTTCGAAGAGGAAGATGAATTGATAGTAGAATTTGTTGGAGTGCCATTTTTGTAACATCAAATTGGCACCGTCTGTGGGAAATTCCGATGTTTCTTTTGAGTGTGTGAATTCCGAAATCCCAAAACAAGAAGATTACATCTGCAGTAGGAGAAATCTGGGAGGAGGAACCGAAGTGCGTTTTCTTCTTAATCCATAGTGGGATCTGATTCTCAAGCATGAAGAAATCACGAAATGAAACTACTAGCATGCCAAGGGGAAGGTATACATTGTCATCCGGCAGCTCCACCATGCCACTACCGCTGATGTCATCGTCCATCACCAAGAACAATTTTTCGGCGCGTCCTCGGCCACGCGCACCACTGCCGGGATCGCCATCCGACGATCTACATTCCTAGCCAGCATGTGTCTTCATCAGGGGGTAACGCGCGGCCACTCGCCAACTGGAGTCGCGGCCGCTTTCACCTTCTTTCTTCAATTCCAGCATCGTTCCGACGACCCACCGGCCGCCACCATCACCAGTCTACTCGTCTCGTCAAGACGTTTACTTGTTAGCTCCCATTTTTGTCGCCGTTTTCGTCAGAACGCTAACGAAACTGCCGCTTCGGGCCAACCGTTGTTTCACCGGCAAACGGCGCACTCCCAGTCTTCGCTCGACTGAACCGTGGTAAGACCATACTTCACTTGACTGTGCAGTATTGCCAGTTTGGGACTTTGAAGCTGTTGCATTTGGCTGTTACTGATAAACGGGTTGAGCAAATCTGGCTTCTGATGATGATATTGTGTACACTGGTGAAAATGAAGAGACCAGCGATGATAATAGAATGCTTTGTGAGTTCAATTTCCTTTGACTTCAAGACACCAATATACACACACACACCACCCACTTAAGCAATTCGTTCCACTGAGTATGTTTGTTAGTTCCTGTGGTCATGTATATTCTCATTGAGCTTTTGCATTTTTACTTATGATTTTGTCTTCCTTAATGATTTTCTATGGTTATTTCCCACTTTTGTGCTTATTATTGTCTGCTTTTGATTTGCTGGGTCTCACATTCTCATGTCTATACATCTTTTATAGATAAATATGTAGAGCATTTGTGAACTTGTAGCAGTTATCACTTATGTGATGCTTTGGATGGAAACTAAAATCTGTTGCAACCCCGTAGAAAGAAAACTGTTTATCTCAAAAGAAAAGAAAAGGCCAAGTTTGATCCCTTTAATTATTCCAGATGAAAAGTTCAAACATCTGTTGTTTACATATATGCCTTAATGTGTATTTGTTTAGATATTCCTTGCTCCTTCGCTATATCCAATGTTTTATGTGAACTTGTGGCATCTTGAACCTCCATGCTGCTATTTGCTTCTATGTTATTTGTGTTATACATGTGTGTTTGCATAATTTATGTTTGGACAAAGTAGCAGACTTTAAACTTAAATTGATATACATGATGATACTTTGCTTGTACCCCTTGAAACTTATTGTCACTGCTGCTCTATTTCTGATGCTTAAAATTTTCAGGTACAAGGGGAAAACTTTAGCGACTTTGAGGTATTGATTTAAATGGTGCAGATTCGAATGAATACAAATTCGTATCATCTATGTGGAAATATTTTGAGTTAAGGGAGTGATGATCAACAAAACATAATTTCTTAATCCTAATTACGGACACGTTAATCAGTACTATATATCTTGGAATGTGGTACTTGTAAAGTAAGTATATGTTTTTCGTGTTGATTAAACATATGATTGTTCTAATCCTAAATTTACGTTGTATGCAAGGAATGTCTGGAGGATCCTACACGCTCAAGGAAGGCCGAATCGAATGTGGCCCTGTGGAAAACTGCAAGAATCAAGGATGACCGTCGAGCTCCCGGTGAATACAAGATCCCGAAGGGATAAATATGTTTAAAGGAATTAGTGGTGATTTCATTTAATACTCTTGGATATTTGTTAGCATAGTAGTGGCAAGAATGGCAAGGTAATAGCTTGTATAGGAAAAGAGAGCAAAAACGATTAAGTGAAGGAAAGAAAATAAGAGATGTGAGGGAGAGGCGACATGTGGTGATAAGTGTGTAATCTGCCATGATTTGATGTTTGTAAAGCCTTATTTTAAGGATTAATTACTCCTAATCATGTGGATTTATTATATATTCAGGAAATACGTCTTGTAAGGAGTAAAGGATGGTGAATTGAAGGTAAGAATGGTATTTGGAGGCATTTGAGGGAACAAGTGGAGAAGAGTGGCAGATTCAAAATTTTCACTAAGTGTGCCCACGCTTAGCGCTGCAGTCAGCCTAGGTTAAAAAGGGAAGCTGCGGATTTTGTTGAAGGAAGAAGGAATGAATGCTGAAAAACCTCTTGAGGATCCAAAAATTATCCATTAGATTGCTAGGAATTAAGTGGTTAACATCTTTATTAGCAATCATGTATCTATCTCTTTTCATGTCTAGGTTCGTGAGGTGCTAATAGTATAAAATAGAAGGCACCTCACAACTTAAAAACGATCTCTTGTTTTACATTAAATTCCATAGTTTAATTCATTATTCTACTTCTTCTATCTCCTTTTATTTTTAATACGTTGCCCAATTGCTAATGGAATTTCACTCTTTAGTGTGTTCTTCCATTAGCATGTTAGGCTAATATTTTAATTTTTCGGTTAAAGTATGGTGAATGCTTGATTTGTAAAATATTATGAGATCTAATAAGTGCTTACCTCCTTTATTAAAATTCGTATTCATGTTATTCTCTGCGCTCTTTTTACAAACGTCTGATTTTTTAATAATGTGATCAGTTGTTCATTATCAAGAAAGTATGTTAAGCTATTTGAACTTACAAATCAGTAATTGTTTTGTTTAGTTCAATAATTAGTACCAACATAGCATGATTAATCGTGTCAAAGTGGTTAGTTTTGTTATGGGGAATGCATGATCTGATCTAAATGAATCCTCGTAGGAATTTTTGTTGGTTAGAATCAGGCTCTTCTAATTCTTAATGCTGTTAATGAATTAAATCTTGTGGACGTTCCCAGGGTTGTTCATTGATTAGAGATCTAGCCAACGAACGTTCCTTGGCTGACGAAAAGGTAAGGAAGGGTGAGGTTGTTAGGTCGTACTAACGACCATAACTGATCTACATGTTATAATAACTGTTACATTTGCATCGATGATCAACGGACGGAATCAAGCATGAACCCACTTTAACCAGAAAGCTTTCTTATCTATTAATTTTCCCCTGTAAATTATCCTTCGTTATTTTCTCTTAAAAAATAAAAATCTAAACCCCCCTTTTTTATCTCTTTAAGAAATCTACTTATCGCCGATCCCTGTGGATTCGACCCTACTTACCGCTTTCGCAAGAAAGTAACCGTAGGAATTATTTTTGGTGGTTTCGACACCCATCAAATTTTGGTGCCGTTGCCGGGGATTGGTGTCCTTAAGTTAATTTTTTTTTTGTTACATGAGGTAAATATGGCTTCCTTAGTTGATTGTCTGGACGAACTTACATCCTTTGTTCAAAGAATTGTTACAGAAAGGTTCCAAGAAGTGAAGGCTTGTGGAGTCTGCAATTCCACCAATCACCCTATCGATTTGTGCCCTGCTTTCCAAGAAGCACCCGCCGAACACACTGGTGCCGTAGGAGGATTCTTCGGACCATCGCAAAGGAGATATGACCCCTATTTCCACATGTACAATCTAGGATAGGGGGATCATCTCGACCTCAATTGTGATTCTCAACCTCAAAGTTGGCCACCACCTCCTCCACCTAATCCCAAACAAGGCACGTCTCTCGAAGATATGATGAAGTCATTCATCACTAATGCTAAGCTATTCAGCAGAAGACTCAGCAGGTGATCCAGCAACTTCAGCAAAACACTCAACAATACCAATAGAACACCCAAGCGACCATTCAGAACTTGGAGTCTCAAATCAGTCAATTGGCTTCATCTTTCAATAGATTGGAATCTCAGGTAAGCTACCGTCTCAAACTATGATTAATCCTAAACAAAATGCTGGTGCTACTGTCTTATGCAGTGAGAAAGAGTTGCTATCAAACAAAGACGAAAATAGCACTAAATGTGGGCATGTCCAGCACGGTGAATCAGAGCAGGAAATTGAGATTTCACAAAAACAAGCCGACGAGCCCGATTCAACCAAAGAGAATCATTCAAAGAAAGTTTTAGCAAGCAATGGGGAGGATCACATAAAGTCAGCATTAAAAGAAAGCATCACGTCAATACAAGTGCGAACTTTAGAGGAGAACACGACACCAACACCAAAATTGAAGGAGTTACCGGAACACCACAAATATGCCTTCTTAAGGGAGGACGACACATCAGTGGTAATCACCGTCAGCAAGCTCATTACCTTGGAAGAAGAAAAGGTAGCTCGTACAGTTCGAAAGTTTCCAGAGGCCATTGGATGGATGATCGTCGACATCAAAGGATTGAGTCCAAGAACTTACAAAAATAAAGCTTTTCACGACAAGATAAGTTCAATGAAGAATTCTCTCATGGACCTCAAAGTTTTTCTAGGTCCACATCGTCGTCGGGTGTATTACACTGAAGAAGAGGACTTAGAGTGCCCAACTTTCAATTTGAGGAACAACGTCTAGCCAAAGACGTTAAAGGAACCTTCTCAATTACAGATTTGTTTAAGCCACTGGACGTACCCATGTCTAGTGGATCAAACAAATCTGTCAATCCACACTTGTAGGACTCGTTTTTTTTTTCACATTTTCTGTTTTCTTTTATTCCTTTTTTTATTTAGAAAAAAAAATCAAAAATCGAAAACCAAAAAATCCAAAAAGGAAGGTTTCATTTAAGGAAACTAGGGCAAGATGTAATCACTCCCTTTCATCTCTTTCAACCGTTAAAAGAAGAAGAGTTCCTTCCTACTTACAAGCAACTACCACCACCGTCGGTACACTCCGCCGCCACCGCATTTGCTCTGTCGTGATTCTGTCACACTGCTCAGTCGCACACCCGCTGACCGCTGCCGAACGACGCTAGTGACCACCAAGATCGGTACACTCCGCCGCCGTTGCACCTGTCACTCTGCTCCACGACCGCATGCATTCAAGGGTGTTCTCTTCCCTTATCTCTCATTTCTTTCCATTCTTGAGCTATATGCATGTGTCCACATTGAGGACAATGTGGATTTTAAGTGTGGTGGTATGGTTGTTGTGTTGTGTTTGATGAAATTGGCGGATAACTTTTAGCATCGGTGGATAAATTTTTGGGATTTTGAAATGCTTTTGAAAATTTTGAAATTTTGGCTTGATGAATTCCTTTTTATTTTTGGACCACTCTTGATTTGGAAGCATTATGTGCAAAAGGATACATGTTTCATGCTTTAGGTAACTCATGGCTTGAAAACTTGTCTTTGTTTCAATAACTTGAATTGAAAATTCTTTTGTATGGAATTAGTGGACTAGAAAAACCTTGTAGCTTTTGAGCCTAAACACATTGATGAAATATTCCATCCTTTCTTGAGAGAAAAATGCTTCTATGACTTTGTGTTCCTAGAACTTGCTTTGAACCGCATCGAGGCTACATAAATGTGCATGCATTTGGATATGATAAAGGTACTAGGATAGAAACCACTTTGGCCTAAATTGACCACCACATTTCATGTTAACCTTAGTAAACCCACTTGAGCCTTTTAGTCTTGTTTTGTTGATATAAGCCGTTAACTATGAGCCTAACCCATCATTCTTTAACCTTGATTTAGACCCTTCCAAGAATCATTGGAGCATCAAGGAAAATGAGTGTTTATCTTAAAGAATGGTTCTCAAAACAAGTTAAGGAGTTGAAACATCGTCATTTTGTGCTCTAAGGGTATATCTCAAAATAAGTGTGGGGGTTTCAAATTATGGTTTCATATTTCGTAGGAGCTCATTGTTACCTTGTTCTATGCCTATTGCAACAAAAAAGAGAGAGAGAGAGAGAGAGAGAGAGAGAGAGAGAGAGAGAGAGAGAAACAAAAGAAAAGAAGAAAAAAAGTTGGCAAAAGAAACAATAATCCTGCCACAAAAAAAAAGGAGAAAAAGAAAATCTCTCTCAAAAGAAACAAGGCATAGTTCAAGAAGTTGTCAAAAAACGGTTGGGGAATTGAATTGAGAGCTTTGAAATGTTGTTCACTTAATTTCTTGGTGCTCTAATATCTTGGAACTTAACCTCATTATCCATAAATTCCTACCCCCAAACCAAAGCCCCATTACAACCAAAATTGAAGACCTTTTGATCCTTGTGTGTGTATATTTCAAAGTGGTGGAGATGTGGTGTATAAGCTAGCTTATAGTGAAACATTGTTGTAGCAATGCATCGAGTGATACACTTAAGCCATATACACTTGAGAGTTTGGAATGCGGTGAGTAAAAGTCCACTAGTTTTGTATGATTGATTTTTGATGATGAACATTGAGTGAAAACTTGTTTGAAGGCATGTTGAATTATCTTTTTATGTGATATGTCATTCTCATTGCACATGTTGCAACCTAACTTGAGTGTGTTCGATTGTGAAGAGGATTTTAATTGCCAATATTTTGCTCTAGGACTAGCAAAAAGATAAGTGTGGGGGTATTCGATAAGTGTGTAATCTGCCATGATTTGATGCTTGTAAAACCTTATTTTAAGGACTAATTACTCCTAATCATGTGTATTTATTATATTTTCAGGAAATACATCTTGTAAGGAGTAAAGGATGGTGAATTGAAGCTAAGTATGGCATTTGGAGGCATTTGAGGGAACAAGTGGAAAAGAGTGGCAGATTCGAAATTCCCACTAAGCGTGCCCACGCTTAACGCTGCAGTCAACCCAGGAGAAAAAGGAAAGCTGCGGATTTTGTTGAAGGAAGAAGGAATGAATGCTGAAAGACCTCTTGAGGATCCGAAAATTATCCATTAGATTGCTAGGAATTAAGTTGTTAACATCTTTATTAGCAATCATGTATCTATCTCTTTTCATGTCTAGGTTCGTGAGGTGCTAATAGTATAAAATAGGAGGCACCTCAGAACTTAAAAACGATCTCTTATTTTACATTGAATTCCATAGTTTAATTCATTATTCTACTTCTTCTGTCTCCTTTTATTTTTAATACGTTGCCCAATTGCTAATGGAATTCCACTCTTTAGTGTGTTCTTCCATTAGCATGTTAGGCTATTATTTTAATTTTTCGGTTAAAGTATGGTGAATGCTTGATTCGTAAAATGTTGTGAGATCTAATAAGTGCTTACCTCCTTTATTAAAATTAGTATTTATGTTATTCTCTGCGCTCTTTTTACAAACGTTTGATTTTTGAGTAATGTGATCAGTTGTTCATTATCAAGAAAGTTTGTTAAGCTATTTGAACTTACAAATCCATAATTGTTTGTTTAGTTCAATAATTAGTATCAACATAGCATGATTAATCGTGTCAAAGTGGTTAGTTTTGTTATGGGGAATGCATGATCTGATCTAAATGAATCCTCGTAGGAATTTGTTGGTTAGGATCAGGCCCTTCTAATTCTTAATGTTGTTAATGAATTAAATCTTGTGGACGTTCCCAAGGTTGTTCATTGATTAGGGATCTAGCCAACGGACGTTCTTTGGCTGACGAAAAGGTAAGGAAGGGTGAGGTTGTTAGGTCGTACCAACGACCATAACTAATCAACGTGTTTTAATAACTATTACATTTGCATCGATGATCAACAGACGGAATCAAGCATGAACCCACTTTAACCGGAAAGCTTTCTTATCTATTAATCTTCCCCTTTAAATTTTCCTTCGTTATTTTCTCTTAAAAACTAAAAATCTAAACCCCCCTTTTTTATCTCTTTTAGAAATCAACTTATCGCCAATCCCTGTGGATTCGACCCTACTTACCGCTTTCGCAAGAAAGTAACCATAGAAATTATTTTTTGTGGTTTCGACACCCATCATGTGGTTGCCTATATGACCTTTGCCATGACGGGTGCGCTCGCACGGTAGGTCAAACACGTAATAAAAAATTATTATTTTGGTTTGAGGGGGAGATGGTACGGGGATTTCTTGGCTCTCCCCATCCTGTGCGGTGTTTTGGTTCTCTTTCTCTGTTTTTTCTACGATTAAATATTTAGAAGGGGAATATCTCCTAAATTACATATATAAAAATATATATATATATAGTCCTTAACAATAAATGTTTAATAACTTCATTTATACTAAATATCCTAAAAGCTTCTTGAGCTTAATACGCATATTGTGAAAAAGAACAAAATTGTGTTGATACTCTTAGAGGAGGATGACCCCTAACATTAATACTTTATCTAACAAGAGAGGGAGATGGCCCTTCACATTGATATTCTATATAACTAGAGAGGGGGATGGCCCCTCACGAGCCCCGAAACCAAAGCTCCCTTGAGGCACATAAAAAATGCCCCGAAACAAAAAGCTTCTTTGAGGCACACAAAAAGCCCCAAAGCAAAAAGCTTCCTTGAGCCACACCAGAGAAAAGCCCCGGAGCTAAGGTTTCCTTGAGGCATACAAAATAATTGAAGCCTACAAGAAAAATATAAAGGGAATAAGAACTCATTTCCATTGACTAGATGCACATAACATTGAGATGTTTTGACATTGTTATTTTCAGCTAAGCAATCAAATGGAACATCTTTTGATTCTATGAATTTGCTTACAAAAACTCCTGAGGATTGATCGGGATCCCTTTGCATGGTAAAGAAGTTAGTAGAAAACGACTTATTCAAGAGATGCATGCACAATGTGCGGAGATCAAAGGTACAACGAGCAAGGGATTGACTATCCATAAACTTGGACAAAATGAATTCACATAGAATGAAAATTGTCTAGTTTACAAACAACTTATTATTTATTAATGTCAGTGATTAACCATCATCTAAATATGAACTCGTGCTGAGGACCAAGAGTCCAACTATTATAAATATTTAAGAAGTATACAAATTCAGCTACCATGAAAAGACCTATTATACAGATTCTCAAGCATGAGAGAAAGACACTAACAAAATCTAATAGACAGTTGTCTTCCTAACCATAGAATGAATCTAAATAAACTGAATACTTTGAGACTACATACAAACTGTTTACATGTAAGCACGAATGTTAGAAATGAGTCAATCCTGCCAGTAAATGGAACATATGCATCTGATACAACTCCTAAATATTCCCCTAAAATATTTTGGAGTTATAGGGGCTATTGATGGTGCAGGAATTTAACCAAAGGACCAAGACGTAATTTTCTGAAAGAGTAATACGAAATTACCGAATCATCCCTGGCGGCAGTTACATCCACTAGGATAGTTGGGTTAGTGAGCGGTTGGGGGGCAATATGGTCTTTACACTTTCTAGTATATATACAGTTCTAGATGAATTGTAAAGGGGGGATTATTTTTTGCTCTGAGAAGAAATTGCATAGGAGAAATGCAGGGAATTTCAAAGAGGAAGATGAATTGATAGTAGAATTTGATGGAGTGCCATTTTTGTACCATCAAGACCCAAGAACTTCAAGCTTACGGCAATCTTTTTGAAAGACTTGAGGTACTTCTAGACATCATTGAACTGTATATTATTTTCATCGAATTAGAAACTTTAAACTAATAAAATTAATGAACGTGATGGATACTTTGTGCTAATATGCTTCTAAGTTGTCGTACGTTCATTGTGCTCATTCCAACAGTGGACATACAACGAAAGTTGTTTTATGCGGTGGTCATGCTTCTCAAATTGGGGATGACATTCTCTGCAACGGTACTAAACCATATGTCATCATCATCACAACTACGTCAGTCAGAGAATACATAGATTGTATTAATAACAACTATCATATGAAAGTTATAGAAACACCTTTCTTGAAATGAGTTGTTAAACTACGTGTTAATATGTTACTTTTTTCGTTTAACACTTAATTATTTGTGCTACAGGTTCTTGCTATTTGCAAACTACACCAGCATCTAGAGTTTATGTGAATCTTGAAGTGCAATCCATTTTTGACTACTTGAACACGTAAGAAATAAACTTACTATTCTTTATGCTCTCTTCCCTGACATTCAGCTCTATTGATAGTCTATTTTGAGTTATGTTGCTGAAAAAATAATCATGTTCTAATATATAATATTTTGAATTTGCTCTTTTTGCATGTATTGATGTTTTCATAACAATAATAGTGCTTCACGTGGTACACATCAAATAGAACTAATCGCATCAAGTCTAAGTTCTCGAAAGGTTGAGGAAGTAATGTCCAAGGATAGGATGACCGTGTCAGAATTATTGGAGATTTGTAAGCCTGGATTTGAGGTAAATACTACAGTGATATTCGATGTTTTATCATGTGTGATTGTTATTTAAACTTTTTACACTTTTTCCTTTATACAGGAGAAGTTCTACACATGTAAGGCTACTATACAAAAGATAGAATACCAGTACAATTGGTATTACAAGTCATGCCAATGCAAAAAAGCTGTCCGTGAAATTAACTTAGTTCTACGGTGCGAGAGGTGCAATCGGGAAGTACAATATCCAACTCCAAAATATGTTCCTATATATAATATAATCACTAAATTTTGGCATTTATAAAATTCTCTTAGAGTGTATAATGTTGATCTATTTTTGTTTTAGATACAAACTCACAGTTGAGGTTAAAGATTTCACTGATGGTGCCCATTTGTCATTTTTGACAAGGAAGTGGAAAAACTTATAAACTGGAATGCATCATCTCTGCTTGAGAATTCTGATAAGGTAATGATCTACATAATTGAAGATACATGTCGTATTTTACGTCATTATTATATAGTACAATTTAGGTTATTGGTTTTTATTTTGAATAATCATATATAAGTGCAAACTACAGGCTGAAGAACGTTGTGAACAGATTGTGCTTCATGCATTTGATCAACTCAAATTCTGTACATTTATTTTTCAAGTTAAAGTTACAAAGTTTACACCATGCAAGGAAGTAGGAAGTTTACTGTCAACAAGGTTGTCAATATTGACTTTAAGCCAGAAAGTCATTACCTTTTTCAAAAGGTTAGATATCCAATAATTACCTTTTATTATTATTATTATTACTATTATTATTATTATTATTATTATTATTATTATTATTATTATATACAACTAACTCATTATGTTATTTTTTTATGAAGATTAATGAGTTTTCCCAGTTGGATTTTACAAGTATTTGTGCGTCTAGCTACACTATACCAGTGAACGCATCAAAACATTTACTAGGTTCAACCATTGGTTCAAGCTCAAGTAAGGATGCTTTAATTAGGAATTACCTCTTTGATGAAGAATCTCCAGCAAAAAAGATATGTTTGAAAAGTAGGCTTTGTTTATGAAATATATGAATTATAGTATTTAATATTGGCTACTTTGATTATAAATTTTCAGCAAATAGTGGAAATGATGGAGAACGTTGAATTGGGACGGAGGGAAATCTAAAAGCATGTGCTAAAGCATGTTTATTGTTTATGAAACTCATATAGTTGTTTCATTCGATGTATATATATTAAAAGAGTTGAATGCAATTTGATGGAGGAAGTATGAGGGCTCCCTCAGCAAGAAGTTATAGCTACAGGCTTTTCTAATTTTGGCAAGCAACATTTGATTTAATTTCTTTACAAGAATAATTTACTTTTTGCAATTTCTTTCATTTTATGTTGACCACGGGTCTCTTCCCAATGGTGACTCTTGAGTTTCGTTCATTGCCACATTTTGTTTCTCTTATTCAAATCGGATTTCAGAAAATTTATTCATAAACTTTTTGAATTTTGATGTTGAGCGTCTTATTTGGAATATTTTGTGCAATGGTGGAATGTGGACTGTATTTATGTTGGATTACAGTGTGTTTTTTGGAATGCTTTATGCTCTTGGTTTTGTTATAGGGATGTTCTTGGGTCTTATTCTTCGCACTCACTAAAGAGGGAAAAGAAACAAAAATTAAAATGTGTATACAACCTAACTTTGTGGGATGTGAGTTGCATTTATGTTCGTTCTCAGTGTATTTATTGGAATTCTTTATGTGTTTCATTTGTCGTAGGGGTGTGTCGCTTCTTATTCTTTGCACTTATTGAAGTTGGAATGATATGGAAAATTAAAGGCATATAAGTTATTATGAATAAACTATATTTGGATGTTGGTGCTAAGACCACATATTTAAAGTAAGAATTATTGATGAAAAAGTATATACCTATCGGGTGGTTTGAATCAATCAAATCGTAGAAATGGGCCGTCAAGTAAATTCTGACGTATGTACGGTATCATACTGTTATAAAATTTTATCCATATTTTTATAAAATTTGAACTACATCTAAAATGAAATAGGAGAAAAAAAAACATATTGTTTGATCCAAAAGTACTAGAGAACAATGGGTAATTGCCTGCAAGGGTAAAGGGGTGCACCTAATTTTTATTGGAACTAATATATAGAGGTAGATAATTTTTGTTCAACTTTACAGGTATATATTTTGAAATATGTATTATTATAGTTACGATTTAAATTGAATATATTACTCATGCCTTGGCATGGGTTTGTACTAGTATATATAATAAAACAGAATTATTGAGACTATTCACCTAAGCGCCACGTGTGCGTAAACGTGGACTACCTAAATGAGCTATACTTTGTCAAATGGAATATAATATATTTTTCAGATTACTATTAAAAAAATATTAGTATTCATCAAAAGAGATCTAAATTGACTATGTAATAACTATTTTTTGATAAAAAAAAATTAAAAATATTTGATTTATCAAAAAGAATCTAATCAATATTATCTAATAAGTTTTTTTTAAATAAGAATAAAAATATTAACATTTATACAAAAGAATTTAATAAATATTAATTTCTTTATCTTTCTTTTAAGTATATAACAATATTTATATTCAATATCCATTTTCATAGATATTAAATAAAATCAAGAAAAAGATAAATCGAATTTATTTCTAAAAATTCAATATCGAGACTATAACTACATTTCTATGTATTAAAGAAACAAAAAAAAATTAAATTTATTTTTAAAAATTTAATTATGAGACTACAAAATATATTTTTATGTATTTTCAGTTTTTTATCTATAAATAAATTTAATCTAGGTTGAATATATTTAGTACAAAAATCGTGAAAATGTGATAAATACACTAATAATATATATATACATGTACTAGGAGAGTGTGCATTGGAAGATTGAATAAATCAAAGATACCGGCTATAAATATTCATATTTACACACAAGGGCAGATGTAATATTTTGGCACTTAAAAAATTTATGATAAAAGATAGGTCATTCAAGTGAAATCATTGTTGAAAAAGTTGAACATTACAAAGCTTATCAATAATAGACGGTTGAAATATTTCTACACTTACATTTATCAAGGTAAAGGATAATTTATACAAGAAAGCCTTAAAGTGTTCATTTTTAATCATTATTTTTAGATACTCATGTTTCTTTTGATAATATATGATTTTTTGTTTGTTTATTGGTTGAATATTTACACATGCAGCAAAAGGTTCCAAGATTGGAGATTTAATAAATTGTCGACATATTGAGGGCAAAGGAAACTCGGCTCTTCCATCTATGCAAATAAGGGCGAAAGGTTGGGTAATATTCAACAAATTATTAGAATATCTATTTATTTATTCAGTTTTTCACTATTTGTGATGGATTTCAAATGTACGAGTAGATTAATGAAATTTAGCTTTATTTGTTTGTTAATTATTGTAGGCTAAGTTTAATATTCATTTTTTAATAATTATAGGTTAAGCTTAATTTCACTGATGTTTTCGAATTGCAATGATTAAAACAAATTCAAACTATATTTTAGCAAATCTACTTATATGCTTTAAATATAAAATAAATAAATGACTAGATAAATTATAATCAAAGAATTAATTGAAAATCAAATTAATCTCTCCTCACAAGCAAATAAATAATTACATGCTTAATTAAAATATAGTTGGTTTTTATGGCATGAACTTCATTATTTTGATAACTAATTAACGGTGGTTTCTTGGTTGAGAGAGAATGAATTGTCTTAGAGATGTGTTAGTTCTTATTTTTTGCACTCATTGAAGCAGAAATAGAATAGAAATTTAAAGGCGTATATATTATTATGAATAAACTAGATTTGGATGTTGGTGCCAAGAGCACATACTTAAAATAAGGACTATTGATGCATAAAATAAAGCACAAAATAAATTATTGAAAATATAGGATATGTCTTTATCTGCAACCAATGTGACATAAATTAAGTAGCTCATATTAAAGTATTGACACTCATAGAAAATCAAATGTATAAAATGAATCGCGGCTATACTCCACCAACAATACTATAACATAAGCAATTTATAATCAAAACGATTAAAAAAAATTAAGAATCTATGATTGTATGAATATTTTTCTAAATAGTTAATGATAACTCATTCAATTCAAGAAAATTTATATTTTATACAATTTTTATTAGAATTAATATACAAAGATAGATAATTTTTGTTCAACTTTATAAGTATATATTTCTGAATATGTATTATTATAAGCACGATTTAAATTGAAAATACTCCCCGTGCCTTGGCAGTAATTTTGTACTAGTTTATTATATAAATTTAAATTCATTAATATTACCCTATAAATTTATATCTTTGTATAATATAAAAGCACCCTTTTGATGTCGTCCATTTTTTGGTCTGTATTTTTTTAAATCATTTGATGAATCTTCAATCTTTTTTCACTTTCTTCTCAACTTCCACATATATTTTCATCTATTACTCTTATCCAATGATTTCTCATAATTTTCTTTAATTTTCAATATTTTTTATTTATCTAATTAAATTTATATTTTGAAAATATAATTAATTTTTAAAATTTGAAATTAATTGTCCACACAAGTTTTAGTATGCCACATATATACTAACAATGGTTGCATGCAGTTTCTGCCTATAGTTTTCCAATTGATTAGAAAATAAAAAGATGCAAAAATTGTCCATATATTTCAAATTGATTAGAAAATAAGATGGCATGCTATTGGCGATTGACAAATGAAGAAAGTGAGTTTATAATTGAATTGTTGAAGTATATAATTAGTTTCTTTTGTATAAACTTTACCATGGCCTAACAATTTCGCATGCGAGATAAATAATAATCCAAAATATAAAAAACTTATATAAGGTAAAACAACAAATAGCATAAAATAAAATAAAATGTGTATAATTAAATTAACTAAGTTAAAATCACTTAGGATATGTTTGGTTGGGGGAAAAGTGAAAGTATAAGAGAAGTGGAAGTAAAACTCTAAGAAAAAGTTTAGTGTTTGGTTTGGAGGAAGAGATGGAGGGAATGTAAAACTCGATGTATATGAAACCTCTCCGGAGTCCAATTTTGTTTCCGTCCGAAACTGGGCGGAAAAGTGGAAGTATAAGGCAAAATTTTTTTTTTTTAAAAATACATATTTTATTTTTATTTACTATGTTGCCCATATTTGAGGGCATTGGTAATTATTTTCTATTTTATTTAAATTGAATAATTTAGAATAAATGAATAATATTCGTTTTGATAAATATTTATATTAATAAAAAATATTATTGTTCTTGTTTGATAAATATTTTTATTAATAAGGTTTATAAATCTTTGTTATACTAAAATTATATGAGTAAATATTAACTTGTTTATTTTCTAATACAAAATGAAGAGAAAGGGTTAAACGCTAAAATTACAAAATTTATTGTTTTCTTCTCAATCTATTTTTCTTATACCAAACAAGGGGAAGTATTTGAGATTTACTCTCGGTTAATCATAGCAAACAACTTGAATGAAAATTATTATTCTTTCCCTCCCCCTCCCCCTCCCCCTCCCCCTTTCACTTTCCCTTTCCTCTCATTTAAACCAAACGAACCCTTAAAAAAATATACAAGAAACCATAGAATGTGATGAAATAAAAAAATTTCACCATTCATACATCAATCTTCTTGCAGTTAATTCCACTTTACTCCAAAATGTATTAACCTAAACATAAATTGTACAATCAAAATTTACCTCAAAATTTTAACATCAAATCATAAGATAGGATTCAACATAAAAAGAATGCAAAATTGTAAATGATAATTATTAGGTACTAATTAAAATGCATTTAAAAAGCTCATTAGAACAATATAGAAATACTAATTGTGTATAGACAATTATATGGCAAATAATATACCTTCTTCCCCTACCCAATCTGCCTCAACACCCATCGTTAGGCATTTAATTCTTCAAACCTGTTCTACTGACCATGGACTAATTTCTCACATTCAATCTCTTTATTAACTTGAATCAATAAATATAATATTAGAAAAATAAAAAAATTGTACTAAAGTCAGGATCTCAATGTACTAAAAATATTTACATATGCCTCTTGCTTTATCATCCATTCTCATCATATAGAGGTATCCCAATTCACTTGCTAGATGAAAATAGAGTTCGTAAAATAAGTCTACTGCGGTATCAAAATCGTCATTATGTGAACAATCTCTCATTTTCGCTTCAATGTCATACGTAATTTATGCAAATAAAAAATAAATTTGGAGCACGAACTAAAAACAAAGATTGAACAAAAATGCTGAGAAACCTGAAACAAATGGGACTGAATTGATCACCAACAATTTCATACACTTAAAGCCACTCAATCTTAATATTTCGCCACCAGAGTGAACAAAGAAATAAAATCAACAAAATTATATACAGATAGATTAAAATTAAACTTGATAAATCAAATAAATTTGTGAGATGCTGTTGAGAAATTAATGTTATAGAACATTAAGAATAAACGACACAAGAATTTAACGAAGTTCGGCAATGTGCCTACATCCTCGGGAGGGTGACGGCTGTGTAATTTTATTATCAGAGAGAATTTATCTCACTAGATTACAAGTACAATATATATATATATATATAAGTAACCCTATGGTATGTTTTACATAATTGCCCCTGTATCATATCGCGGGGGCTCTGCCCCCGCACCCCGGGCCCACTTAATCGTAGCCCACCAACTACACAAAAAACTCCCCAATAGGACAGATGTTGTCGCTGCGCTCCTCTCGCTCACTCCGCTCCAGCATCTGTCCTTTTCAGATATATGAACCATACCTAACAAATGCAAAATTGAAAGAAGAATAGTCAAGTCTGGGTGGTATTTTTTAAAGCTCATAGCTTAGTCAAATAATGAAACCTGGGCAAACAAAGGATTAACACAACTTTTAAGGGCACCATAACAAAGGACGAAGCAAAATGCAATTAAGAACCACATACAGGGTTGTGACCCGATCCTTGAAGCTATGAGACATGTTTAGTAGGAGACACTAGAAAGAGATGAAAAAAACATTGGCAAGCTTTGTAAAGATTTTTCTAGGAAATGACTATCAATCTTTGAATTAGTGTTACCCAAAATCAGAAGAGTCCTATTTGACTTGGCTTCTATCCTAATATTTCTCAACCAATCTATCTTATTTTTCCTATAAATAGTCAGATGGCCTTCATTTGAAGAAGGACACACAAGCTTCTCTTCTCTATTTTCCTTCTTCTTCATTGTTGAGTTTCTTAGTGTATAGTCCGTAATTCCAAACTCTCTAACACGAGTGCACGTGTTAGGGAGTGTAACTGTGTTAACCTTGAGGAGCAATCTGTTCAACTATTGCATCAAGGTAGTACCAAAATTTCGCTTTCAGGGCAGTGACTTTTACAACGAAACAGTGTGATTTTTCCAACAATTTGAAAGCGAAAATCATATTCTATAAACTACAACTCCTCACAGATCTTTTCCCAACCGCTTCTCCCTGAAGCTGCTATTGTTCGTCGTAGTCTCTCTCTCTAGATTACTAATCTATTTCTTTGTTGCTAAACCCCAATCTCTCGTCCACTCATTTTTGCACGCTCAGTGAAACCCCCCAAATTCTTGAACCCTAAAACCCATCTAGAGCCCAGTTAGTGGTTTTGTGGTGTTTTTTGGTTTTTGTTTGGTTGTTATCGATTTTGGTCGCAGTTAGTATGGGGTGATTGGAGAAGGTGCCGTGTGATGGAGTGGGATAGTAACTCGGAGTCTGATCTCAGCAGTGATGAGGAGGAGGAGGAAGAGGAGAGGGGAGAAGGGTTAGGATTTATGTTGAGGAAGAGAGGCGGAGGTGGGCTGCCGTTTCCTGTGGATAAGCTTCTACAACCCTCACCTAGCGGGTTTGTTGTGACGGATGCTTTGGAGCCTGATAATCCCCTTATTTACGTTATTCGGTGTTTGAGATGGTTACTGGGTACCGCGCGGAGGAGGTTCTGTCGTAACTGCCTACTTAAGCCTTGATTATTTCAAAATTGTTGCAGCCGCTTCTTGCAATGCAGAGGCCCATTTGCCAAGCGAAGACATCCTCTTGTGAACCCCACCGTGGTTGCTGAAATTAAAAGATGTCTTGAGGAGGAGATGTAGCGAGAGATTTGACGGTCAAGGGAGTTGAGGATTTGTTCCACCCCATCCTCAGAAAGCTTTTCGGTGAGCCTTTCACGTAGTCTTCCGTCGAAGTTGGAGAAAATCTTGAGAATATCATCGGTCATGGTGTCGGTGTGGCCAAGAGTCTTGGCTATATGGCGGGCCACAGCTATGAGCTTCTCCACACCGTTTTCTGCCATTGTTGCAGTGTGTTGAGCTTGATTCTGCTCTGGCCTCAAGTCTGCTGACCAAGGTATTCTTTTAATTTTATATTCTTTCTGTGTGGAAAATGTTTATTAAAAGCACTAGTACTTTTGAAGGTGGGATCGATCAATGCCTTCGACTATGAACTCTCTTGTTTTCTAGTCATCATTGTTTTCTATATAATAATCTTTATTTTAATTCTCTTTCTCTCTCTATATATATTTGTAGCACTCTGGATTAATTATTTTACATAATTATTAATTAAAATAGGGATGGATGTATATGTATATTAATTGTCTTTGGAGATAGCGTTGAAAAGTGTGATGTCTTTGTAGCACTCTAGCTTGATATTTTAGTACAATACCATATGCAAGATAAAAAAAAAAAAAAAAAAAAGAACTAGTATTGTTGTTGGGTACAATGCTTCTTTGAGGTACCATAGGCTTTATAACTTGTGTCTGAAGGACAAGTGGATCTGTCCGGGAGCGCGAGCGAAAGCGAGAAAGCGTGAAAGAACGTAAATTTAAACAATTTAAATAAACGTGATCCCAAGGGGTGTACCCTTGGGTGCTCAACCAGGCGTTCGATGTAGGATGTATTAATATTTAAATATATATATATATAACACACAGGGCATAGAGGAAATGTAAATCTACAAAAGCGTAATAAATCATTACCTTTGTAGATTTCTCGTGCGGGCGGCTACTTGCGTTGTTCCTTCTCCAGAATGTTCACTAAATCAAAACATATGGATTCTCCAAAGTTGATCCACACCACACCGGAAGTGAAACGCACGTTCTCTTTGCTAGAAGAAAACGGGTTTGTGAAGAAATCGGTTTAAGAGAATGAACACTATGAATTATTGTTCTCTTAAACCTACTTTGTTCTTCCTTTTGATCCAAGACCAAGTGAAGAACACAAGTAGGAGAGGGAGAAAGTGGCAGAGATGTATGAGGGAGAGAGAGGCCGAATTTTGTCTTCTCTTTTCCTAGAAAAGATGAATAATGATTCTCATTTTTTACAAGGTGTTGTATATACTCATATATATACATAATTAATGTGATTATTGGAATGTATATAGGTTCATCCAAGGATGTCTAGATACATCCCAATCAATCTCCATTAATTCTTCAATCAAGTCTACCAACTTTTAAGGTAGATCAAATCATACCAAAAAGGAAGGGCTTGATTGGAGTTGATTTGTCGCTTACAAAAAGAGACAAGTCAACCGCCACATGGCATGGAACATAGCTGAATTTTGCTTCCTCCAAGGGAGCATTTTCAGCCATGCTCAATATGGGAAGAAGTCCAACTTCTTCCTATTCCAAAATAGGAATTAATTCTCTTCTCGGGTAAAATGGACAGAGTTTTATCGTAATCCAATTACGACGAACCCAAAATTAAATCCAATTTAATGTCCACTTAAATTATTCTCGTTGGTCTTTTAATCCAATGAAAAGATCCAACATCTCGACTTTTCATAATTAATCGATAAATCCAATTTATCGATTAAACGAGGGCCCGATACAATATCGGCCCGTTGATCCAATGGACTATCCCTTAAGTAATCCAATTACTTATTTATCCTTCGAGATTGACTCCAAGTCAATTTCTCAACCTTCTCGGTGATTTGTGTGTGACCCTTTAGGTTCACCCTCAACTAGTCTTGGGTCCGTGTCCCACAAGGACCCGTTACCATGGGTGGCCGTCTAGAGCCGGTCCATGGCACTAGAGACTAGGTGAATGTTGGCGTGAACATTTAGGCGCCGATTCCGTACGGGTACGGTCCTTCCGTCTACCATCTCCCGGTCTTAGTCTAGAGTATGGAATTCGGCGTCGGTTCCCATCCTTGACTAGACATCTATGCTTAATACTCGAAACTACGCATGCTTCATTGCGTCGACACAAGAATCCATTCCCTATTCGACCAACCACTGTGGCCACAGCTTTAAACAGCATGAACGTGTCTTCGAGTGCATAGGAGATACCTCTGTCACATACTGACAGGGGACGGATCCTCTTCTTGGAATCCACCGTCCTCGCTACACATTCTGACTGCACTGGACAAGGCTTATAATGATCATCTTACAGAATGATCACCTCTCGCTAGATCCAAGATACAGCCGTCCTGTGCACGCGACTTCCATGATTCCTCAAGTTTGAGGACTACTCCCGTACTATCGGAACCGAGGAAATCCAATCATACTGACCAAACCTCTAAGGCTTCCATATGATGATCCCCGCGAGTCAATCCAGTCGGCCTAACCCGAGTCGACCAACCCATCAAGATCGTGTAGGTGTCCCACGCCTGTCGCCGATGAAACACGACACTCATCCAATGAACACGACTCTTGATGCAAGTCTCAATAGGACTCTCGATGCCCCGTCTTGAGGTCATCGACTTGGAACGTTTCAGACCCAACTCTCAATCAGTTGGTTTCATGACCACCATCCAATGCGTGGTCCAACTGCATAAGTTGTTAACCGTGGTCTGTGGGCTTTGTTGCGATATAAGTAAAACACCATTTTTAACATATGTAAGATGAGCGCAAAAAAGAAGGTACCATTGGTGACGAACACTCATCTTATTCATCACATAATATTACATTACATCAAGTTGTCAAATAGGTTACAAAACGACAAACCTATTGGCTTTCTGGTTACCTATTCTAACAGCGCGATGATTTGGCAATTAATCTTGTGTTTTGTCCTTGTTAAGTTAACGTGGACCACTATATATGTAAGGCTTCACTGTGTGTGTCTATATATTTTATTTATCAATTTTTCTTTTCTAAGTGGGATGAAATATTTATATTTGATGCTTCTTAAGGAGTGATTTAACAAGATGGGTACGAGGCCCTCGGCTTCTATATAACCCGAAAATTTGTTAGTGTACCTCTTTGTTCATGTATAGATCACCTGGTATAATTGGGGCTAGTAAATTGTTCAGTCCAATAGTCCATAGTTGATTTGTTTGAGCATTTCTACCTAAATATTTGTTCCCAATTGACTGGGTTTGTCTTGGTGAGTGATGTAGCACAAATACAATTCGAATACCTTGTCTAGCTCTTGTTCATTGAGGGTGGTTAACTAAGCCTATATCAAGTCGTTATATTGGGTCATTTGTATTTGTATTTGTATTCACAGTGAAAGAGCTCTTGAAATCTCAAGAGTATATGGGGCTCAAACCCCTGGACTAGTGGAATATGGTAATAACCATATGAGAAGATTCAAAGCACTAAACTCTTAGTGCTCGAATCCATAGCCCTCTATATTGGGTGGTCCTAACAAGGACTTGGTGGATGATCCTGACAAATTATGGGTCAGGAAGACAGCTTCATACCTCAAACATTGAGTGGTCTATAACAATATAGAGTTGACGAAGCTGTCTGGATGAGTGTGAAGGTGGGTCGCCTTCTACGAAAGAAAAACAGTTCTTTCTAGAGCACTCATTAGAACTAAAGGTACTAGCACATGGCCATTAAAAGCACCTGGAGTTTATATCGCGGAACAATGGACTATAAGGAAATAATACGTGTTGTGGGGGTCTCAACTTGAGTTATGAAAGTTCAAGATTCATATCACTTTCCTTAACTAGATTGTTGCCTCACCTCACTATGCATTAATTCAATCGAAAGATATTAATGCTTAAGAATTTTCCTTCGCTCAGAAAATCATATTCTTAAACTAGATAGTCATTTATGGGGAAATGTAGGAAATGACTATCAAATCTTTGAATTAGTCTTACCCAAAATCAGAAGAGTCCTATTTGACTTGGTTTCTATCCTAATATTTCTCAACCAACCTAGCTTATTTTCTCTATAAATAGTCAGATGGCCTTCATTTGAAGAAGGACACACAAGCTTCTCTTCTCTATTTTCCTTCTTCTTCATTGTTGAGTTTCTGAGTGTATAGTCCGTAGTTCCAAACTCTCTAACACGAGTGCACGTGTTAGGGAGTATAACTGTGTTAACCTTGAGGAGCGATCTGTTTAACTATTGCACCGAGGTAGTATTGAAATTTCGCTTTCAGGGCAGTGGCTTTTACCACGACATAGTGTTATTTTTCCAACAACTTTAATCACTAAAGGCTCAGTAAATTCATTGGGCTTTCCCCAACCTCATTGATGTGAGCAAAAAATATTCGTCAAGGTAGGTCCAACTTGAGGTCTTTGGGTGTAGTATTGCAAGCTCTAGAACAGGACCTGCAAAAAACACACTTACATTCCGACGCTAGTAAATGAGTGACAAATAAATAAATGCGAGTAATTAAATGCGATAATGAGCAGTAAAGCAATGTTGAATCATTTGCGTGTTTGGACTCTTTGTGTGCGAGTGTAAACTTAAAAAATTACCCTTCAAAGTGAGGGCATGTCGGTATTAACAGGCAACCTCCCCATCTTTTGGGAGGAGGCCATTGCTTTTTGGAAATTACTCAGATTCCTCTCGATTCGGGGGCTCGCCTACCCCTCGCAGAAAGAGCGGTCCTCAACGGATGGAGCTATCCCCAATGATAATGGTTGTTCTTTATGGATATGCCATGCCGCCTGCGGATAAGGTCTCCCCAGTCTTCAGCTGAGCAGTTGGGTTAGCATTGCCAACCAAGACTCTTCTAGGTCTAGATTACCTAGTTGGTTGTGGTCGAAACCTCGACTGAGGACCCTTAGGGTGTCTCCGGGCACGTGGTATCTCTAGCCAATGTGGAAACGAACGACTGCCATCGAGGCGGGACGTGGAGGCTCATGGACTTGGACCTAGCCCTGGATGGATCGTCAGTGGCATCGTAGCCTTCAGGCGTGGAGCATACCAATAAGCCCACTCGTCTTTGTCCTCCTACTTGGGCCTTCGTATCGAGCCGGGGACTCCTATCCTACTGCCCACTCTTGGCTTAAGCCACCTTACTCTTGGCTTTGCTCGTCCCCTCGTGGGCCCCTGGGCCCCTTGATAAGCCTTTGTCTTTTCAAGAGTACCACTCATGAAGTAAATGAATAAACATACAAATTCAATTAATAGGTGGGCAACGTCCTATGAAAAAAAGATGAAACAAAGTATTCATGCAAGACTTCAATATTTTTAACCTTACAACAATAAGATAAACAATTAGTAAATTATTGTATTGTTGAAAAACTTAATTGAACTATATCTTTCATAAATCATATCAAATTACCCAAGCTTAAGCAACCCGGACTCTAGGGTTAACCCTACTTTGAGAAAAAATAGACGTATAGTATATTAATATATAGAATACAATATCAAACGTAGAGTATATTCTAGAAAAGATAACAACAATCAGGTTTGTTGTTTCTCATACCGTCAGATGAAATCTGCTTGGCCATGTAAGCAAACAGAGTAATAGTTTATCTTTTATCATTTGGTCATATATAGAATGTTGTAAGGAGTAAAGATTTGGGTGGGAAATTTGCTCGACCACTTTGTGGGCGTAGTGGGGGCTGGTGAATTCAGTTAGAGCATAGGAGGTATGAACTCTACAAGTGGCTTGCAGATCTTTCTCGTCACTACATGAACCTGTACGTAAACATAGTATTTAGCTCACAAAAACCTATAAAATTAAAACCTATCTAAATTTTCCATATTACAACAAAAATCTTTCTTTGCAAAGTACTAAAAACATTTGGAATTTTTTCAAAGCAACATACCCAAGCAGGAAAGTGCAATCTACTGGTGTTTTTTTTTTTTTTTTTTGTTGTTGTAATTTGCATAATTAATTGCTAATTTGTAAAAACAATATAGTCTAGAATGCAATTACAAGATTTAATCCATAGATTAGATTGAGAGATAAATAGAGAAATTGCTTTTGTCCCACATAGGAATATGAAGAAAAAATTATGGGCTTTGATGTGTATATAATGTGTATGTGGGGGGTGAGTGTTTTTACACTCATCCTTGTCCCACATTGGAAGTTATGAGTTTCATAAACTCCTTATATTAAGTTCAAAGGTCATGAATTGTTTGAAGCGTTATGGAGACTAGAGTGAATATCGGGCTGCCTCACACGCGCGCCGCCGCCATCGCCTACCAACCCCCGCCCCGAGCGAGTGTTTCAGTATATATCTTTTTCTGGCAAAAACATTTAACTTATTTTCGAAAGTCAAATTTCATATTTGAATTTTTTTTAAAAAAAAAAAACTTGAACTTTCGGTTTCAGGTTTTAAAACCTGAAAAAGCAGCTTTAAAATCTATTTTGAAAACCTTGTTTTAAATATGAATTTGACTATTATAGACTAGCTTAATGGCTGGATTAAAAATCTTTTTTATGGCCGATTTTGACTTATTTTAAATCAACTTATGGGTAGTTTTAAATGCTTTTATTGTGCTACAATTAAGATGGAGGTGGTACCTTGCCTATAAAAAGCTGATGCCCTCACTCTTCAAACACACACAACAAAACACAATCTAAAAATTGCTCTCGGTTTTGCTCTCTCTCCCTCTCTCTAAATCCGAGTTTTTTGAGCTCATTTTTTGTAAGGTTTTGAGTGTTGTTCGAGGCGTTCTTTGGTATAGTGCAATACCGTTAGAACTGAGCCGTGTTATCCTGGAAGAAGTGGGATAGTACCCGGTGCACAGCCGGATGGGGCGTATAATTTCTTCAAGGCAAGCAGAATATTCTGTAATTCGGCCTCGTGGTTTCTTTGGATTGAGAATTTTTACGATCTAAATTCTCATTTGTGTGTTTCCTATTTATTTTTACCGTAAAACAACATGTCTAATTGTTTACTTGTTTGTTCCGACGTGTTTGTTTTGCTTTCGTTTCATACCTGTTTGTGCAAAACAATTCGTTGTAAAAATCTGATTGGATTTTCGAAAACGTTTACTACGATTGTTCTACAACTTTTCCCAACAATCTTGAAGAAATTATAGGTTTTGAAAAATTGAATTTTGGTTGGAACGAAATTTGTTGCTGCTTTGAGATTACCAATTCGGATTTTTTGTTTGGAAAAATCAGTGTTTACTTTCTACTCCTAATTATTAATATGGCCGAACAAATTTCTATCACTATTCCTATTCCCCCAAAAATCGACTTGTCCAGAATGCCAGAGATTTTTCGGGTTAGTTTTTGAAACATTGGCAACAACGGATGAAACTTTGGCTTACGATGAAGGGACTTTTGCCGGTGATTCAGATGACTAGACCTGAACCAACTGAAACCGATCCCAAAACTGTTGAGATTGAGTAGTGGATAGAGCGGGATCAAATAGGTCGAGAAGTTATTTTGTCAACAATGTCAAATACACTCTTTGATGTCTATTGTTCCGACTCTTACATTGCAAAATCATTGTGGGATGAGTTGGACAGGAAATATAATATTGGAGAGCAAGGGCTCGAAAAGTATTATGTTTCCAAGTTCATAAGGTATCAGATGGTCGAGGGAAGGTCTGTAGTTGAACAAGCACATGAGATTATCAATCTTGAGCATGCTCTGTCTGATGCTGAGATGAAGTTTCCCGAAAAGTTTCTGGTCATGTCCATAGTGGACAAATTTCCCAAATCTAGGGAAGTTTTGGCATGACACTCAAGCATTAGAAAGGGATATTATCTCTAGATGATCTCATGGTTGCAATCAGTATTGAGGAAGAGCACGTGAATCAGACCCATAAGATGCCTGTTGAGCATCAAGCAAGGGTCAATTTAATAATCGGGAAAAAAAAAGTGAATAACATAAACCCGAACTCTAAAACCATCAACAAAGGCAAGACCGTCAAAAATAAGAAACCAAAAGCTAGCAAACCCTGTTGGAACTTTGGGCAGGATGGACACTGGGCCAAGGGTTGTCCTATGAAAAAGGTCAAGACTGGGTAGAATGTTGTCAATATGGTTGTGGGGGGGTTCTAGCGGTGCTAATACCTCAGGAGCAACTGAAGTGTATGTTTTTGTACAACCCAAACTCCTCACTATTTATGAACCTATTGATTGGTTGATTGACATTGGAGCAAATGTGCACGTTTGTGCTAATAAACCGCTTTTTATATCTTATCAGGCCATCAATGGAAAGATAGTAAGTATGGGGAACTCCAGTACAGTTGAAGTACATGGGATAGGAAGCGTGGACTTGAAGTTTCCTTCAGGGCGCATTCTGTCTTTGAAAAGATTACACCATGTACCTAATGTTAGGAGAAACATAATTAGTGCTTCTGTTACTTCTGTAATAGTTTGTGAGGGTTGTGAACTATCTTTCAAATTTGATAGGGTTGTAATTTTACAATTTGGTGTTTTTGTTGGCAAAGATTAATCGTCTGATGGTTTGTTTGAAGTTCGAGTTGAATGCAATAAAATTGTTATTTCTGATTCTATTATCATGAATGTCGAATCTTCTTCTTTGTGGTATAGTAGATTAGTTCATTTAAATTTAGGTTCAATCAAACGTATGATGAATCTTCAATTAATGCCTAGTCATGAAATTAAACGAGGTCACAAATACCAAATTTGTGTAGAAGCTAAACAAGTTAGGAAACACTATCAATCAGTTGAAAGGGATTCGAACATACTTGATTTAGTTCATACTAATATTTGTGAGTTTGATGGGATTTTGACTAGGGACCATAAGCGATATTTTATTACCTTTATAGATATTGCAGTAGATATTCTTATGTTTTTCTTAATCATAATAAGGCCTTAGATAAATTTATTTTGTTTAAAAACGAAGTAGAAACCCAAACTGGTAAGAAACTTCAATGATTAAGGTTTGATAGAGGAGGGGAATATGAGTCAAGTGCGTTCAATGAACATTGTCAAAGTTGTGACATAATTCATGAAGAAATTCCTCCATATGCACCTTCGTCTAATGGAGTAGCTGAACGAAAGAATAGAATATTCAAAGACATAATTAATAGTGTTATTAAACTCTGGGTTACATAAGTATTTGTGGGAAGAGTCTTTGAAAATGACTTGCCATATTCTGAATAGAGTCCCTCTGAAACACAATACGAGTACTCCTTTCGAATTATGGAATGGTAGGAAACCGAGTCTCAAATACTTTCGAGTATGGGGATACCTCGCAAAGGTACTGGTCCCTGAACACAAGAGAAAGAAATTGGGTCCTAAGACTGTTGATGTTGTGTTCTTGGACTATGTAGAGACAAGTTATGCCTCGATGTTTCTGGTTATTAAATCAGAAATTCCTGGCATTGAGGACAACATAATAGTCGAATTCCGTGATGCTACTTTCCTGGAAAATGTATTTCCTATGAAAACGGGAAGACCAAAAAGTGCTTTTCTTGATAATTCATTTGCCTCCACTTCTATTCCTGAACATGTGAAAAATATAATGAATGTGGGGTCTAATCCTAGTAGTATTAGTCTGACTCATGAGGGGTCAGATAGGCCTAGACGGAGTAAGAGAGCTAGAATTATCACGGATTTCGGAAGTGACTTTGTCACTTACAACGTCGAGGACGATCTGGTAACCTTCAAAGATGTTATGGCTTCTTCGAAGTCAAGCATTGGAAGAAAGCTGTCAGGAGTGAGATGGGATCCATTGTCTCTAACGAGACATGGGTGCTAGTCGATCTCCCTCCGGGGTGTACTACTATAGGGTGTAAGTGGATCTTTAAGAGGAAACTGAAACCTGATGGAACCATCGATAAGTTTAAGGCCAGATTGGTGGCTAAGGGTTTTGAACAAAAAGAGGGAATAGATTATTTCAATACCTATTCTCCGGCAGCTCGATTAAATATAATTCAGGTGTTTATAGCACTTGCTTCGATGTATAATCTTTCAGTTCACCATATGGATGTGAAAATAGCCTTCTTGTGTGGTAAACTCGAGGAAGAAATATACATGGATCAGCCTGAGGGATTTGTAGCTCATGGTAATGTGCACAAAGTTTGTAAACTTGTTAAGTATCTCTATGGACTTAAACAAGCACCCAAAAAGTGGCATGAAAAGTTTGATAAAACTATTTTTGCGTTTGACTTCACCGTGAATGAGAATGACAAATGCAACGGCGGGTTGGGGGAGGGGGTTTGGGCGCGGCGATGGTGACGACGAGTGGAAGGGTGGTGGTTTAGGCGGTTTGTGGAGGGGATGGGCGGCCACGGGGACTGTTTTGTGAGGATTGGCGACCGAATTTTGCGTAGGGCGGCGACGACTGGTGGAGTGGGGGGTGGCGGACTGGAGGGGGAAGGGGAAGGGCACGGCGCGGCGCGGCGCAGCGGTGGCTGGGTGGGCGTATTTGGGTTTCTTTTTTGTTTTTTAATAAAATATATATTATTAAATATTATATATCATATATGCAATAATATTTTTACCTTTTAATAAATAATTATATATATTAAAAATAGTATTAATATATATATATATATAAAATAATTTTTTATTTTTAAAATATCATGCTCAGATACGAATGGGGCGCATGCACCACACCACCTCCTTGAATAAGGTAATTTAGTTCAATTTTAAAAACACATAAAAATAATTTGATATTTTTTTTTATAAAAATTTTTTTTAGCACATTACCTATATTATAGGGGTAGCTTGCATTTTTTCTGAAAGTATCTAATAAAAGAAAGCAAACAAAAGTTGTAATATTATAGATTATCATTTTCGTGAGAAAGTAAAAGAAGCCGTTTGGGAACTCAATCAGTTGACGCGATTCAGGCCGGGAGATCTTTTGGCCCGAAATTCTAGAACTTCATTTATTTTATTTAATTACAATAAAAAATTATTTTAATTTATTAGTCCCATCCTGTGCACAAAACCAACAAAGGAAGTGTCAGATGCTGAAACCCCTGTATCTTGCACTAAAATGCGCACCTCTCCGACGCCGCACAAACAGCCATCGGACGCCGCATCGGCAGCCGAAGCAGCGGAGCGTCGTCTAAGGGAGGCGGAACAGCGGCTGAAGGAGGCCATAGAGGAGCTGCAGCGGCGGCAGAGGGGTTCACCGGAAAATCTCCATCCCCCGTGCGATCACGCCGACGAGTCCTGCGTCGCCAATGCCGTCGGTAACCTATGTCAGAGCTTTCTGCTTTCTTACGGTATTCGCGTCGGTATCGGGATTCTCCTCCGCGCCTTTAAGCTCGCTCGTCTCAAGTCATATTCATCTCTCCTTGATATCAAGGTGTGACAATATCCTTTTGTGTAGCTTTGTTCTTTTCTGATTGGGGAGGAAATTGAGATCGTGATGGAGCTTTTGGTTTAAACCGTCAGTTTAGTCGATAATGATACGCTAAGGTGGCAATGATATTTCAATTTGTGTGAAATACTTCTGTCTAGTTATATTAGATAGCCAGGTGCTTGATGAAAGTATTGCACTCTATCATGAATGTCATGTCTTCATCAGTGAATTTGAAAGGTTTTAGGGTCCATTTTGGGGGATTATGAAGGCTTAAAGGTAAAATTACTAAAAATGAAATTGAAGCACTACTGATGAAAATCTTACTTTTCTTTTTTTGTTGGATACGGATTTTTGTTTGAGGTTAACGGTTACTCTGTCATGGGTTTTGTCCTGCTTCTGTTCCTACTGATTAGCGAAAACTCTTTATATGTGCATTGTTGAATTGATAAAACTTGAACTCGATTGCCTTCCGACTTCAAAGTAGTGTTTCACCTTGGATCTCTTGTGAAATTCCAGTTTGAAGGATATGCTGGAGTTAGTTACATTCTCATATAGTCACCAGGGAGTTTCAAGTTCAGCATACAATTGATGTAGGAAATTGAAGGATATGCATATGCTGAAGTCATTAGTTTCATTCTTGCGTTAATTTTATGCTCTCATGTCTAGGAACAACTGGTTATTTGCTACAGAATAGTTCTAGAACTTTAAAATTTTCTTTTGATAACGGGGAAAATGAAGTGCAGGGTGCATCTTAATATTGAAGCTCCAGCCATAAGAATCTTTAGGGTAGTATTACGCCAGTTTATGAGGCTACAACCAATTTTGCTCCTTTTGAGATCCCCATGTTCATGTTGTTTTGAATTTTTTCTTTCTGGTCTTCATCTATAGTCTGTAGTCTTGAAGAATCTTATTGAAATTGATGTGAAAAGGTCCAAGTTTTGTTTATCATGCTTTGTCATCAACAAGTGTCGACATGGTTAGGATATTTTCTATACTAGAGTACTATTAGTTTTAGGTAATATCTTGTATGGTCCTTCTGTGAGAATGGAGAATTAGATCTTCGACATGGACTCTGCATATGGCGACCTTATAAATTAACTTCAGCAGATAATGTTCTCTTATACCACCTTGCCTCTCATCCTCTTCCATTTTATCTGTGTGTGAGTTTGGTGTTCCATGATTTAAATATATCTTCCAAGAGTATTCTTATCTTATAGCGGACTCTGAATTTGATTGCAGCAACTTGTATCAGAGAAGGACCTTATAGTAAGAGAGGAAGCATGCCGAATTGGTTTGCTTTTCGGGGGATTCACTGGTTCTTACCATGCTCTGAGGTGTTTATTGAGAAAGTTGAGAAAGAAAGAGACTCCAGTAAATGCGTGAGTCAACAACTAACAAGCATTTATATTTATTTTCAATTTTACGAGTTTGTTTATGTTGTGTTTTTTTAACAGTATATTAGTTATTCTTAACTAGATTTTGAGTATTTGTGTAATATAGTTTCCTTCGATATTGACTCGATTGCATAATTTCACCAATTCCATATATATGACCTTGTTAAAAGAATGATGGAACAGGATTTTAGCAGGTGCCATCTCAGGCTTATCTATTTTAGCATTAGATGATCCCAGCCGAAGGCGCACACTGGCTTTGTATCTTTTGGCTAGGGTTGCTCAGGTACAAGCATTTCCTAGCTTATCCCCAAACTCTGTGCTGTACTAGCAATGCTTCTATTTGTTCCACGTATCTAATTTATTTAATAATTTATTCAGTGTGCATATAACTCTGCTAAATCCAAAAACAAATTCCACCTCTGGGGAAGTCACTGGAGTCATGGGGATACTCTACTCTTTGCGATAGCTTGTGCACAGGTAATTTTACATGCAGAAAGTCCGACTTGCCACTTCTGCCATTTCCATTATTGCCGGAGATCTTGTAATCTTTGGAAAAGTTGATGGCTACTTGGAAGAACCTGCTATCTTATTCTTATGATATGGAACTTGTAGTTAAGAAAATCATGTATGCCTCACCCGTCGTTGTGCTTTGTATTTTATTTTCTAGTACATTTATAAGTTCCTTGGTTGTCTAATTATAAGAACTTATCAGGTTATGTATTCTTTTGTTATGCGCCCTGAGAGCTTGCCAAAATCATATCAAGATTTCATTCAGAAAACTGGGCCAGTTGCTGCACCCGTGTATAAAGCTGTGAGGGATTGCTGTAGAGGTTCTCCAGTAGATGTTGCCTCACTATCTGCTTACTTGTCCAAGAGCAGGGGATCCAACACTGTGAAGTTGGAAGAGTTTCCTGATATTATTCCCTGTTCTATTATTCACCCCGAGTCAAACTCATGCTTAGTTCACAATGCAAATGCCGCGACGGCTACCTTCAGGAAAACATTTCCTCTATACTTCTCTTTGACATTTGTTCCATTCGTTGTTCTGCGCCTGCAAAAGGTATATTTTTCATAAGTTATTGGACAATAGTACCTTAGCACTTTTTGAGGCATTCATTTTTAACAAATTACAGAAGTAGATAAAAACATGTATTTCAATTTTTGCTAGGAATGTAATTATTTGGGTAACCTAAAGATAGATTTTGAAATGCCAATTCACACTCCGTTTCTTTTATTTCATTAATATCCATTTCATTGGATGAGAGACTATGACTCCAGTATGAGAAAACATTGAATATTTGCTAGGAATGTAATTACTTGGGTAACCTAAAGATAGATTTTGAAATGCCAATTCGCACTCCGTTTCTTTTATTTCATTAATATCCAATTCATTGTACTCCAGTATGAGAAAACATTGAAGTTTTCTTGGCCCGAGCCTTCATCTCTTTCGTGCTCATTTTGTAGAATATTATCACTATCAAATTAATACACCTCCATAAGTCCTTTCATATGATATAGTTATGTTTCGGAATTTTTTTACATTGATCATCCTGTTTTCAGAGTTCAACATGCAAGGCATGACTAGCTAATTCTGTGATTGTGACAAATCATATATCTCCATGGGGTTACTACTCTACACTAATGAATTATAACTGGAATTCTAGTGGTTTGATCTTTACCGTTTTCCTCTATTTTTGCAGTTCATGGATGCTCCAATTCGCACCTGTTGGCATGCTGTTACAGGCGCTGTTCGTTCAACTACATTCTTGTCTGCTTTTGTCGGTATCTTTCAGGTAATTTTTCCTTCTGCCGCATCAATATACTTCTAAATTCATCATCATAACCATACTGATTGAGTTTCCCTGGAAAAAAAGGGAGTAATATGTTTGCACAGGAAAGTGGCAGTGAAGGACCACAAGCTTGTATATTGGATTGCAGGAGGGATGTCTGCCCTCTCTGTACTGTTGGAGAAAAAAGCCAGACGTGGGGAGTTGGCCTTATATGTGCTTCCACGAGCTGGAGATTCTTTATGGTATATTTTGGTGAATCGCCATTTGCTTCCAGATATCAAGAATGCTGAGGTATGTTCTTCGCTGGTAGTATAATACAGTCCCCCTGCTCCATCTTGCTCCTTCCACCATTAACACCCCCCTCTCCACAAAATTGGTTTCCTCTTTGCATGATCTAATCCTCTCAATCATGACTGTATTATTTATTGCTGAGCATTTGGCATAAGAGGCTGAGCAAACGCATTTTTGCTTAAAGAATGGAAGAGAATAAACTTTTCGGTGGTGCTGCATTGTTGTTGTTTACACCTTTGTTTAGTCAATCAATAATTAAATGGCTAATTATTCAAGCGCACGGCTGAAAGGTTTTGAAGTCCAAGCTCAACACTTTTCTACGTTTGATTATTGGTCTGAACTTTTGCAGGTGGCATTGTTCTGCGCATGTATGGGTGGAGTCATGTATTACTTAGACCACGAACCGGATACTATGGCTCCATTCCTCAGGGGCCTTATCCGTCGTTTCCTTGCCAGCAGAATTAGCAATCCAGGCCCTTCATCAAATCGAAGTGCTTCTTACACGTATCTACAAACCCTGGATGCCATGAAAAAGCCGCAGGTGCAGGACAACCGAGACAATGAAGCTTCATCGTCTGAAAAATACAATCTTGAATCAATACCTGGACTCTGAGCATCTTTTTTCCATTGCTCAGCCAAGGTACAGTTAGACTTCAATACATTCATTTATTTAAGATTCGTTTTCCAGGCAAATGAGATCTGTCCATGCTGCGATAACCAGAGGAGGACTCGATGTCTTTGTTCCTTCTATACAACACTGTTCATCGATCAAAATTGACCTCTACTTAGAATTATTGAAGATTGTTTCCCATATTGTTATTCCTATAGCTAAAGCTGAAGGAAAATTCAGGATAGGCATATGGCATGTAAATAATTGCAATTCTCATATCTTGTTAAAATTTGAACTCTTTCAGTAGATTGAGAGAGATCTTAATTGACTTCGAATCAAAGTGTTTGTGGCGGCTATAGAGGTAATATATTCACTCTGCTCGTCTTGTTTAGCACTGACTCTTGATCCAACCTTCGATCCAATGATAGATATACAAGATTTGAACAGAATGTTGAATTGTTATGAGTACAGACACATATATCACGAAGTTTCTGGGGATGCCTCTTCCTCCATCTGTCGCTCTTTGTAACAGGAGGACAGCAATATGTAGAAAACAAGACTTGCAGCGCTCAACGCAGCCAGCGTCCAGTAATAGTTGTCCAGATGACTCCTATACAAAGTAAACTGAAACCAATTAAATTTCCCTCCTCTCTCACTCAACTTCCCAACCACAAAAACTGAGAACCCCGCCCATGATTCCGATCCCGGTCGCCACTCGAGTGAACAAACTAGATACAACAACGACGAGGTTGGGATCATATGTTGAAATAAGAGCTTAACATTTTGTTCCAGAAATGAGTCGACCACCACCAGCAGAACATACTGCGGCACCATCCAGAACAGGCTCATCGGAATCCTGTCATTCGGCCTGTCAAGCAAATTGTGGGTTGTAATGGCCTGTAACCTCTGGCTCTCGACTTTGGCAGCTGTTATGCAGTGACCGACGTGCCAACCCGGAAGGATGACCATTTAATTCTGGAGAAGAGACTTTTTACTACATCATATAAAACAAGCAGGAGAGGGAAGGGAACTTTCAGTTTTCCTAATTTGGGATTCAGGTGATTTGCCTGCTCAAGGAAGTAGCTGTTGCCGACGGAAATGACCACTCCACAAATTATGAAGCTCAAACATAAAGGGGCTATGAGAATTGCTGTTTGGTTTTCTTCTACTTCTGTGACTGTACACAGTGTCAAGCTATTCTTCTCTTGTTCCTCCCTGCTCTTGTTAGGCAATATGATGGCCGCCTTGTCCAAGCATCTGCAATTCAGTTCAGTATGCAACCATCAGCAGTATTGAACGACCACATCATGTAAAAGTTTAAACTGTTAAATGCGATCATATGAATGGAAACAAGGAAACCAACCTGAGCCAGCGAGTACGGGGCAAGGACAGACCATCCGTTTTCTCATAAAACTCAGCGCCGTCAAGCTTATGGCAAACCTTGGAAGCAGAGGCCACCAAGACTCTGATCAGTTTCGTCAGAGGGCTCCCTTTAACCTCATCTTCGGACGACAATGGTTCATCCCCACACAGAATGAACATCAAACGGAAACCGAATGTTACGGTGCAACAAATTGCTGGAATTCCAAAGCGGAGAGACCAGGGTTTTAAGTATGAGAAGGCAATGCCAACAACACAAAGAGGAATCAGGAAGAGGTGTGAAGAGTAGAGCTTTTCTAGCGTCAGTCTTTCTTCTTCATCTTCATCATCATCATCATCTTCCGTTGCAAGCTCAAACATGAAAATAATGCCGCTCATCCCCATAGCTACGAGAGGCAAGGCTGTGTAGAATAAGATCCTTTGTGTTGTGCCGATGCATTCCGGCCGGGAATGGGTGCAGGTGGCCGAGGAGTGACCAAGAACTGGTGGTGTTGACAGTGCAAGCAACCCCAACCCCTTCACAGTTCACACCAATCAAGTTTGGATACTTGAGCAACCCCATGCAATTAAATCTAAATAGATTTTGATTATATTTTGCCTCCGTATAAAAATATTAATAAGCAAAATATCCTCCTTGCAAATAGGATAATTACATCGGCGTATAGTTTGTTTACCTAAATCACTCTTGTTTTATGCATAATAAAATCACCCTTAATGCCTAAAAAGTAGGGATTGCTTGTGTAATGATTAGGGGTGGCAGACAAGTCGAGCCGGTTCGCGAGCTACGCGAGCCGGCTCGAGTTTGAGCTCGACTCGAGCTTGAGTTTTTCGAGCTCGAGTCGAGCCAGCTCGAGCTCGAGCTCCAGTCGAGCTCGAGCTCGAGCTCAATTCTCTCTATTTTTTTAGCTCGCGAACGGCTCGCGAGCTTTTCTCTTTTTTTTTTTTTTTTTAAAAAAAATTTTTTAAAATTTTTTATATGTTTAGAATTTTTATATATTAATTTGATATTCAATACTTTATCAATTTCATACTCAAAATTGATCATATATTGTAATTATTAATTAATATCATATATTTTATTTTAGATAATAATAAACTATGGTATTGGTACTTTTATTTATACATTTAACCTTTATAATTTATATAAAAAATAAACTTAATCAATATTTAGTAAATTTTAATATTTTCTTTAAAATAATTATTTAATATCATACATATAAATTTTATGTTATATTTTAATATCTATTTATAACCTCTTATACTTTTTTAAATTAACAAGTCCTAACAATTAACTTATGATTTTTGTATCTATTTGTGAGTCTTATATTTATATCAAAATACATAGTATACATTATACAATCTATAAATTTTACTTATAAAGTTATGTCAAAACTTAGTGATTCCCATGAATTAATCTAAAGATGATGATGATGAAGATGATAATAATAATAATAATAATAATAATAATAATAATAATAATAATAATAATAATAGTAATAGTAATAATAGTAATAGTAATAATAATAATGAATCAACAAGCTTAATCAACAATTTAATAAGTTTTAATTTTTTTTTAATATGACACATATAAATTCTATGTTATATTTTAATATTTATTTGTAATCTCTTCTAATTTTTTAAATTAACAAGTCCTAATAATTAATTTATATATATACATACTCTATACTATTATAATTTATAATAATATAATTTTATTAAAAAATTATACTAATAATAAAAAAATATAAAAAAAAATTCTACAAATAATTACGAGCTCGAGCTCGACTCGAGCTCGTACAGCTCGAGCTCGAGCTCGAGCTCATTAGGTGAGATTCGAGCTCGAGCTCGAGCTCGAACTGTACGAGCTCGTCGAGCTCGAGCTCGAGCTCGAGCCACACCCTTCAAAATCGAGCTCGAGCTCGAGCTCGCCAAAAATGGTCGAGCTCGACTCGAGCTCGACTCGTTGCCAACCCTAGTAATGATGTTGGTGTTTTTGAAAGTGTATGTATAATTTTCAAAAACCAAAGGTGATTTGTTAAAAAATATTGACATTTTTGGTGGTTGTGTATAATTATAAAAAAAGTAGGGGTGATTTCTGTAACCAGATTATTATGGATTGTAAATGTAATTATTCTTAAAAAATAAAATTAGATTATGGGGTTGATGTTGACATATTTGGGGGGTTGCATGCGTAATTTTCCAAAAAATAGTGATGATTTGTGTAAATGATGTTGACATCTATGATGGGTGTGTGCGTAATTTTTTAAAAAGATAAGAGTGATTTATATAAACAACCTATATGTTAGGGAGTATAAATATAATTGTCCTAAAAGATAAAAAGAAAAAAAAAGTGATTGAATTTTCTAATTTCTTTTTTATTTAGAAAAAAAACAGCTCACTGCCTCGTATTAGGGATCGTGTCGATGTCCCAATTGGGAGGTTGAATTCCTGAATGATTGATAGTTGTTCCGATATATTTTTTTTTTGGGGTAATTTTTTCGTTTTTATATAACTATATATAAAGAATAGTATATTATAATTAGAGTATATAGGTTTTTTCTAATTATTACAAATTATTGAAGTGTATAATTTAATTTTATATTAGTTTAATGTCCTATCCACTTTACTTTAGATTTGTTAGGAATTATTGTTAGAGATCATAGTGAGGTGTACATGTTTGATAAATGAAAATCTATTTTAGGCTAATCACCGATTTACTAATACATTAAAGGCCATTTATTTAGGCTAATAACCGGTTTACTAATACATTGAAAAGATGAATACCTAGAGGTCATGGGTTCGAACTCATGTGTGGGTTGATTATGTTATTACTGTATAGTAAGTATTATTTACTGTTGTAATATTTATATGTTAGTTTATGTGATATTGTCGATATGATTGATATTATTTGTCTCTATTCGATATTGATAGCCGACAGAATTGAATGTAATCACTTTACTTTCGATAAATCAAATTCATCCTTCCAATTAAAAAAAAAATGAATAACTAAAATGAAACAAAAAATTACGTCGGAACTAATAAAGAGATTTGGTTTTCACTTAACATCAATTCTTTTTCTTGTATTCTACGAACGGTTATGTAGAAGCAAAGGTGTGATGGAAGGCAAGTAGGGAAATAACACTTTTGTCTTATAACTTATGGTTTTTCCACGTTTGGTCCTAGTAATTATGGGATTCTCACTTTTAATTTGATCTCGTAACTTTTAAAAAGTAGCACTTTTTATCCCATGCCACATTTTCGTTAAATTTTTTAACAGAAAACACTACGTGCTTAGCTCATGGCCATTAGGGTTTTTACACTTTTGGTTCCATATGTTATGGGATTCTCAGTTTTGGTCCCATATGTTATGAAATTTTCATTTGGTCCCATAACTTTCAAAAAATAACACTTTCAGTCTCATGCACTTAACGGCCACGTGGCACTTTCCGTTAAATATCTAACGGAAAGTGTCATGGGATCGAAAGTGTTACTTTTTGAAAGTACCAGGACCAAAAGTGAGAATCCCATATCCAATGAGACCAAAAGTGGAAAGACCCTAAGTTATGGGATAAAAAATACAATTTCTCCGAAGGCAAGTCAAGAACTACTTACAATTGCGTAGGCAATGTTGCATAGCACGAAGACTGGGGCAACGACGGTGAAAGAACGAGCAATGAAGATTAGTGTGAGAGGCAACGCCTTGGTGTCTCCCTCCCAAATGTTGACGATGCTGGTAGCGTGAATCAAGCTCAGCTTCCACACATTCGATAGGAATGTCACCAACGTATGCATTATGTATCCCACCACTAAGTCAACAAAGAGTACACTTGAAATATTCACATGCATTAACAGTTGAAGATGTACAATTAATTCAACTCCATTCCATGCAAGATCAAGGAATAGTAAAAAACATCACAATTCAGCAACGGTGCGGACCTCCACCCGACGGTTGGGGGGAGGGGAGGACAGCTAGCGGCTTGGGCTCAAGATTGTTAAGATCTTGTTGGATGTGTGAGTGTGTTGGGGTAAAAAATAAGAAAAGAAAAACCCGAAGAACAATCAAGATTTCCAACCAATTTACTCACCAAAAATTCCCAAACCGAGGAGCTTGTCGGAATCTGCATGGAGTTGAATTAGTATATATGAGAAGAAAATCAAGAAAAACCACCTCAACTTTATGACAAGTTTACATATAATACGTACCCGCCATGACATTAATGTTGTCTATGTCTGTCCTTGCTTGTGAGGTGAAATTATAAACTCCCTGTTGAGAAGTTAAAGAAATGGTATTTCCTGAATCCTATGTTTAAACTATAATTTCTCATTGACGCGGATGCCAACCAAAAAATGAAATCCCACATTATAAAATCTACCAAACTTGTCATTTTCCTTAAGGGAAAAATATTTTTTTGGTCCCATAAAATTAGGAAATTATTTATTTTGGTACCACAACTTAGGTAGGTGGTTGTTTTAGTCCCATAAATACGTTTTTCAGTATTTTTTGGTCCCATAAACACTATAAAAAAAGGCGGGAATAGGAACGATTAGACCGTTCCAGTTACCGTTCCATGTAGGAACGGTTGTAGGAACTGTTGTGGAACGATAAATCGTTGATGACGTCACAGTCGTGCTAACTGTAATAGAAATTAATAGGAACGGTCCGACCGTTCCTAATAGAGTGCCAAAAATGGTGAGCCAATTTGTACACCTATGTTGTTCCTAAAGGGGACCTAATATATTTTGGACTTCAATTTGGAACATATGTGTGAGATTTGGAACGGCAGGCCGACCGTGAATACTGACCGTTACTGTATGTGTTCCAAAGACCGTGTCAACGGCTATATTTCAACGGCTAGTTTTGTATTCCAAATAATATTCCAATGACCATTCCAATATTTTCTATATATATGTCCCCCTTCTTTGTCATTGTTCTTATACTTACTCTCCAACTCATTTTATATTTCTAACTCCCCCCTTGATTCTTTATACGGAAAATCGAACATATTAATTACCGAGAGCGAATTTTGCATTGATATTGATAGGTGTTTTGCTCAGGTAAGTATGCAAAATTCTGTTATTTTTGCATATATATAATTTACTCTCGTCATTTAATTGCGTACTGTTGTGAGTTATACGTAGGAGCAATCATGTTAAGACAGTTGAGGAAATGGATGTATGATTGAGACGTCCTGGGTGTGACGCTAGAGTTTGAGGATGGTGTTACAACATTTTTAGAATGGGCCCAGTCTCAGCGTGCATATATGGACGGGGACAAGATTAAGTGTCCCTGCCGGAAGTGCAAAAACGAACGGTTCAAAACACCAGACGAGGTAAATTTTAATTTGTGTATGAAAGGGTTTATGCCAGAGTATTACAATTGAACTTCGCATGGTGAGGAGAGGGTGCAGGAATACTTTGAAGCATTGACAGCGCCCCCTGTGCAGCAGCAGCAAACGCCACCCGTTCAGGAGGAGGGTAGTTCGCATTAGGGTGATGCGGCTCAGATGGATTGGGCGCAGAGGATGGTATTCGATGCCGCCGGGCCGTCATTCTGGTCTTCGTACAACCAGGATGGACCGACTGATGATGGTACTCGGTATTGTCCATCTGATGTGGGTCCTAGTTCATATTACGATTCGGGACCCTATGATTATGTGTCTGGCTTGTCAGACCCTTTTTTTGATGTAGTTCATGCTGCGGACCAACCTTTGTGGAATGGCTGCACCACCTCTCAGTTGGCGTCAATTGCCTCTTTGGTGAATATCAAGGCCGAAGGGGGTTTTTCTGAGCATACATATGATCGGTTTATGCCAGTGGGCTGATACTGTAATGCCTAGTGATCACACTTTCCCCGTCGATTATTACAATACGAAGAAATTGATAAGAGAATTGGGTTTACCAGTTTAGAAGATTGATGCTTGCAAAAACGGTTGCATGTTGTGCTGGAAGAACGATATTGATTTGGAATATTGCAAGTTCTATGGAGACACTAGGTACAAGCCCACCAGGGACAGAAATCCTAAATGCAAGAAGTCCCCGTATGCCATTCTTAGGTATCTACCGATTACCCCTCGGCTACAGAGGTTGTATGCGTCGGACGTCACAACAGAGCATATGACTTGGCATGCGAGCCATCAGACGGAGGAAGGATCCATGTGTCATCGGTCGGATGCAGAGGCTTGGAAGCATTTTGATCGGACGTATCCTGATTTTGCAGCTGAATCGAGGAATGTTAGACTTGGGTTCTGCACGTATGGGTTTGCACTGCACGGTCAGTATGGTAAAACTTACTCATGTTGGCCCGTGATACTTACACCGTACAATCTCCCACCGGGAATGTGCATGAAGTCTGAGTATATGTTCCTAACGATGGTGATCCCTGGCCCATCGAATCCCAAATGTCTTATCGATGTCTACTTGGAGCCGTTGATCGAGGAGTTGCCAAATTTATGGCATGTGGGTGTACGTACGCAAGATACTGCGATAAACCAGGCATTCATGATGCATGCCGCATTGATGTGAATAGTGAACGACCTTCCTGCTTATGGTATGGCGTCTGGATGGAGTACCGCCGGTGTTATGGGGTGTCCAGTTTGTATGGAGGACACAAGGGCATTCTATTTACAGCACGGTCGGAAGGCATGCTATTTTGACTGCCACAGGCAATTCCTACCACCGGGTCATCCTTATCGCAGGAACAAGAAAGCCTTCACTAAAAACCAAATGGAGAGGAAGGTTGCACGTCCGAGGCTGACTGGAGAACATATCCGAACCCGTGTTGATGCATTTAATGTTGTTGTCGAACAACCGTTGAGTGAACCAGAAGGCTACGGTGTCGACCATAAGTGGACGAAGAAAAGCATATTCTGGGAGCTTGAATACTGGGGGGCGCATCTGATACGACACAATCTTGAAGTCATGCATATTGAGAAGAATATGTTCGATAATATATTCAATAGAGTGATGGACATCAAGGGAAAAACGAAGGATAATCTGAATGCACGAAAGGATTTGAAGATCATATGTAATCGGCCGGAGCTTGAGGTGGACGAAAGGAGACCGAACGTGATACCCAAGGCGGTATATACACTAACAAAGGAGCAAAAGAAGAAGATATATGAGTGGATTCGTTGTCTTAGGTTTCCTGATGGGTATGCCTCTAACTTGGCCCGTTGCGTTGACCTGAAGGAGTTGATGATGCAGGCCATGAAGAGCCATGATTGTCATGGATTCATGCAGAAATTGATTCCGGTTGCTTTCCATGAAATGCTTCCAGAGCACGTGTGGGGGGCCTTGACGGAAGTCAGCCTTCTATTCCAGATCCTATGCTCAACAAGACTAGATGTGGCCAAGGTAAAAGAATTGGAAGATAGTGTAGCCAACATCATGTGCAACCTCGAGAAAATTTTTCCTCCTTCCTTTTTCAACTCAATGGAGCATCTAATTGTTCACCTTCCATATGAAGCGCGCGTTGGGGGCCCCGTGTAATACAGGTGGATGTACCCGTTTGAAAGGTAATTAAATAATTAATACTGTTAAATATATACTTATTATTTGCATTTTAATAAATTGTCATATGAATAGATTCCTACGCGATTTGAAGAAAAAGGTGAAAAACAAAGCACACGTCGAGGCGTCAATTGTAGAGGCTTATATTGTCGAAGAAATCGGACTTTTCTCCTCGCACTACTTCGAACCGCACATTCTGTGCAAGCGAAACAGACCCGGTCGAAACAATGATCTCACGAGCAACGACGATCGAATTGTTCGGTTCATTTTCAATTACCCAGGCCGAGCAAGTGGAGCCTCGAAGAAGAGATGGCTGAGCGGGGAGGAATTTCATGCTATCGAGACATACGTCTTGTGTAATTGTGAAGTAGTTGCACCGTACTACGAGTAAGTGTCTTGTACAAACGTAATTATCTCGTATGAATTATTTCAATTTCAATTACATGTATATTTATAACTATCAGTTTACTATAACAGGTCATTCTTGAATGAACTGTTCGAGCAACACAATTCGGAGGACCCGATAATTGATCAACTAGTGGTGACACAATTCAAGGATTGGTTCAAGGCTCGTGTAAGTATCATCGATTTGTTGTAATTAATGCGATATGCTCATTAATTTGTAATCAATTATTTCAATTGCTATATATATCATTAATTGCAGGTGAAACCCGAATTGAATCACACAAACGAGGACTTGTTGAAGTTGAATTATTGGGGGCCAAGAGCAGAAGTGAGGACATACACATCTTATTTCATCAATGGCTTCAATTTCCACACTGAACGTCACAATGTCGGAAAGTCAATAATGAATTGTGGTGTTTGTGTCAAAAACTGATCATATACTGACACAGATTCTGACTTCTATGGAATTTCATGAATTTTCTGTAAATATTAGAAAATTCAAAAAATAATTAGAAATTTAATATAATTATTGGAAAATAATTTCTGTTTTCTAAATTTTTGTAAATTGTATGTAATTTCTGTAAATTTAAATTTTTTTTTGGGTAATTTGATATGATATATGAAATTTCTGAAATTTGTTAATTTATGTAATATATATGAGATTTATGTAATTTCTATGATATATGAAATATATGAAATTTTTTATGTAATATATGAAATTTGTTAATTTTTTGAAATTTTAAAAAAATTGGGTAATTTTCTATGATATTTTTAAAAATCTGGAAATATGAATTTTTTAAAAATCTGGAAATTTGAAGTTTTTAAAAATCTGGAATTTTGAATTTTTTAAAAATCTGAAATTTGAATTTTTTAAAAATCTAGAATTTTGATTTGTTTTTTAAAATCTGGAATTTTGAATTTTCTAAAAATCTGGAATTTTGAATTTTTTTTGAAAATCTGGAAATTTGAATTTTTTAAAAATCTGGAAATTTAAATTTTTTAAAAAATATGATAATTAAAAATATGATAATTTGAAGGATTTAGTGCAATTTTAGGGTAAAATTCTGGTATTTAGTATAAATATATGCAGTTTTAAAATTTAGTTTGCATATATATTAGAATAAATTAAAAAAAATTTCATTATTGAAATAAGTTGATACTTACATGTATTTTTTAGATAATGTCTGGTCGGGATTTTCCACCTCGAGGAGGTGGACGTGGCCGTGGTCGTGGTCGTAGTCGTGGCCGCGGTCGCGACGAACCGGCTATACCGCCAGCCGGTGTTGCTTCCCAAGATGGGGAAGCAGTGTTCCGACCACCACCACCACCACCACCGGAAGAGCAGGCACCCGCACCACCTCCGTCGGATCAGCAGCCCGGTGCGTCTACAGCTGCGCTGGATCAGCAGCCCGGACCATGGGCTGCCCCACCACCACCACCCCTACCGGCCCCACCACTCCCACCACCATCCGCGCGCCAGTACATCACACTCGCCGATCCGAGGTATATTTATATTTTTAATTTCTTTTGTAATTTAAATTAATATTTTTATGTCATACTAATTATTTTATAATTTCAGTCGTGATCGGAAGATCCACGAGCACATGTACACGGTTGTGCGAGGACACTATCCCCATCCTTGGGACAGTTTGCGCAAGGTGCCGCCAGAGCACCATCATTTCTAGTTTGAGAGTTTGAAGGTAACGACAATTAATTTTTGTTTTTAAATATTTTAACAATCTAAGTTAATATATATATATATATTTTAATACAGATGACGTATTGGTGGGATGCCCACGACGAGTCGATGTTCAAGATCTTCCATGTTTGAGTGGGGAAGTTCCTGAGGAAGAAGTTCGTCCTCGCCAGACAGTCCCTGCAGAAGCCTCTATGGCTGGCGAACGAGGTCTGGCGGTAGCTCCTCCTGTACTGGGATTCCTCGGAGTTCAAGCAGGAGTTCGAGAAGAACAAGGCGAACCAGAACGCCAACCCAGCCGCATCCTCTACTGTGTACCACGGGGGATCTATCTCCGACTGTATGCACAAGCGAAAAATGGTAAGATATCTAATGTTATTTCAATTATTTATTACTATTAAATTAAAATTGTAATAACTGTTTCCCATTTCTTTTTACAGGAGGAGCAGCTCGGTCGGCCAGTGAAGCATATGGAGTTATTCTCCAGATGCTACAAGAAGAAGGCCGACGGCGGCGGGAGTGGGTCGAGGGCAGCGGAAGTGGCGGTAAGTTGTAATTAATACATTCTACTTTATTTTTTAAATGTTTGAATATTTTCTAATTTATTGTAATTACTTTTGCAGGAGATGTTCCAGAAGATGATGGAGGATCATCAGTCTCAGGCCCCGTGCAATCCTGAGGATCCTGCTTCCGAATCAGAGGGCTCGGTGGCGCAGACCGAGCAGCAGATGTGGCTCACTTGCATCGGGGGCAAGAACAAGGGCCGAGTATTTGGTCTTGGTTCTGAGGCCCTGGGTCTCAGCCAGACCGTTACCTCGCCATCACCACCGCCACCGCCACCGCCATCGCCAGAGCCACCGCCTTTGTCAAACGTGGAGGGTCGGTTGTGCCGCCTCGAGGAGATGATGGCGGACTTGATGGGCATGATGAAGGACATGCAGACCAGTAGCTCCGGCGCTGGCCCGTCACGGCCTCCTAGAGACCCACCCTTCCACACTTGACGAGATGGATGAGGCCGATGGGGACGAGGAGTAAATTATGCATTTTTTTATTTTGATTTTTTGTAATCAAATCGGATAATATTCGTATTTAATATAATTTTTATTTCTAAATTATGCATTTTTTCATATTTAAATATTAATTATATAATCAAAATGTTATTAATAATTTAATTTATATTTAAATGATAAAAACTATTAATATAAAAAAAATAATTCATTATTTAGGAACGGTACTTTAGACGGTTAATCAGCGCAATGTACCGTTCCTATATTTGACTTTTTCACTACCATTCCTAATGCCGATGAAATAACTATTTCAATTATACAAATAAACCTTTCCAAAAATGGAACTTACCGTGCCTAATAGTATTCCAAAATCAATTTTTTTGTAGTTAGGCTTTCGTTCTAAAAGCAATAACAAAAATCGGTCCAAAATGGTATTCCAAAGTTAGAGTGCTAAACAGTTCCTAAGGGTCACGACAAAATATATTCCAGTGGCCGGTCCTAATCTCTACAACCAACCATTCCTACATGTATTCCAGACACCATGCTAAATTTTATCTACAACTTAAGTCAAAATTCCAAAATGTGTTCTAACTACCGTTCCTAATTGCGCGATTTAGTTTCGATGCTACCGTTCTTAATGTTTATAAAGTGTTTCAAATGAAAAAAATATAAATTTATACGTACAAAGGTAATTAGGAACGGTAGTACCAAGAGGTGCCAAACACTGTTCCCAAATAGGAACGGTAAACACGTTACCGTTCCTAATAATTAGGATCGCCTCTTATTGCCATGGATAGCCTCCCGTTCCTCAACCGTTCCTAATTGCAATCCAAAAGGTTCAAGTGAATTATTTACCGTTCCAAATAATTAAAAAACCGTTCCTGTTACCGTTTCAATTCTTATTTATTTATTTATTTTTTTGTAGTGAAAACACGTTTTCAGTTTTTTTGGTCCCAAAACTGACATGATATTTTGGGACCAAAAAAACTGAATAATGTGACATTTTTGGACCAAAAAAGCTGAAAAACGTGTTTTATAGGACTAAAACAGCCACCTACCTAAGTTGTGGTACCAAAACAAATAATACCCTAGTCTTACGGGACCAAAAAAGCATTTACCCCTTTTCCTAAATGAAAACACACCCGAATTTTCTAATATATATTCCTTGGATTCATGGTTTTAACAACCACCCATGAAAAAACATAGGTGAATAGATATATAATTTATTAAAAGGATAGACGACCAAGACTCTGCCTGTGCTGGTTGTTACACAATGTGAGGCTAAATTGCATTTTCTGCCCCGTATATTAAGGGGGTGGCAAAATAAGGACCATATGTAAAGGGGGTGGCAAATAGTACCCCGAATTTAATATGTTTTTGGCAATTATAGGACTCCGGCCACCGAATTTTCAAAAGTGGCCGTAAATTGATGACGTGGACTAAAATTAGGGTGTTTTTAGGGCTTTTGCTGACATGGTATTTTAATTAAAATTATAATGCCAACTAAGCAAATGACTTGGACAATAAAAAAAAGGAAATGGTTGCATTTGATAACCCACTCCCGCCCCCCATTTTTTGGCTTCAGTTGCACACACATTAGAGGCAAAAATGGCAAAATTAGAGGGAAAATAAAAACAAGGAATACTTCAAAAAAATTTTCATACTAACCTGTAAAGATTGTCAATAATGTCTGAATAGGTTTTCAAAATGATTCTACGTTGAAGCAAGAAAAATTGTACCAAAACTACTTAAAAAATCTGGTTATCAAAAGTGTGACAAAATACTTCTAAGCTTGCTTACAAACTACTAATAAACCTATCTCCACATGTTTTCTATTTCTTGATTGTTTTGTTACTTCTTCCTGGAGGCCTTTTTGTCTTCAAATTCTAGAGGTTTGAAAGTTTGATAAACTTCTTTCCCCCTTGCATAATGACTGGAAAGTATTCTTGGACTGGTTCTTGTGTGCTAAAGTTTGATGAAGCATAGTATTGAGCACCATCCATTGGTGGGGGGCTCTAATATTTACACTTGATGTTGCCCCACTGGGATGTCCAACACACTGGCCCATCTGCAGCTGAGTATACATTGTAGGTCCCTTGATGTACTGTGGTGCACTAAACAGACTTGACAATGCATTGTGCTTAGGGAAGGGGGCTTGAGGCTGATTTTCTGTAGACTATGAGGTGACAAAACTCTGCATAACCCAATACAAATGAATTAAAGTAGGTGTCAAATGTTTATATAAAAAATTTGCATAAACCAATACACATGACTTATTGATCTGCACATTTTCAATTACATTGGTGACCTACTCATTTTCAGCTTCATTGGTGACATGCTCATTTTCAGCTTCATTGCCGACCACTTTTTGCCTTTATCCTTCCCTAAAAACAGAAAAATATAATTAAAAACAACACAGAATTTAAAAATAGCAAAATATAATTAAAACAGCAACACAGAATTTAAAAACAACAAACCAAAATTACAAAAACAACAACAAACAAAATAAAATTTAAAAACTGCATCACAGAATTTATAAACAACAAAACAGAATTAAAAAAAGCAACACAGAATTTAAAATAGCAAAATAGAATTTAAATACAACAAAACAGAATTGAAAAACAACAACACAGAATTAAATTATAACAAAACAGACTTCAAAATAGGAAATGTTCACCACCATTTTTTGTGACTCTTGTGTTGAAATCCTTCCTCTCTTTCGTACCTGACGACAAAAAAATTGACAAAATCAATAATATACAGAAGTTATTACAAGTGCAAGTGCAAGTACAAACACATGTAATATACAATCAATATCTAAAATCATTGCAATTTTGATTTTATTGGAACATGTTCATCAACAACACAACTCTCTGATCTAAATACATCTACTGCTAGTTCCTCAATAGTTAAGTCTTCAATGTAATCTTGAGAATCTCCAGCTGTTTGAGTCTCCTTTTTCTTGGGACATGTTCTTGTATTGTGCTTTTCTTCATCACAATAACTGTAACTTGTTGTCTTTTTATCTTCAATGCATTTCCTCTTTTACCTCTCTTATTCTTCATTATAGGCTCATCTGGATCTCTTCTTCTAGCTTTTGACAGCCTTCCACTCCTTCTGCCAAAGTATGGTGGCAATGGAGGTACAAAACATCTCTCATTCCACTGATTTTCACCACCTATGGGCATTATTGCACTTGCATACACCCTCTTATAAACTGTGACAGAATAGCATTCATCTATGTAGTCTTCAGGGTCATCTTTTTGATTGAAGATGGCAGATACCGCATGCTTACAAGGGATCCCACTAAGCTCCCACTTCCTACAAGTGCAAGTATGCTTTGCCAAGTCCACTGCAAATTGACCATCATCAAAGCATGAAATCTGATAATGAAAATTATCAGATTTGATGGGAATGCAGTCTGCTACTTTCTCCATATGTTTGTCACTGATTTTTTTTAATTCTTGGACAGATTCTTCCGTTTTATTTTGCTTCAGCAAAGTCTCTGTTTTCTTGCAACCTCATTAGAAATTGTCTAATCCATTCTAGCATAGTTAGTATTGGCTTCTCTCTGGCTTCTAGTATCATCATGTTGCAGGTTTCACAACAGTTGTTCAACAACATGTCACACTTTACATTAGTTCTAAAGTGTGATTTACTCCACTCTTCAGGGGGTTTATCAACAAACCAATCAAATGCAGATTTATCAAGAGCTTCCATGTCCCTCATTCTTGCCTTGAACTCCCCTATAGTGCATGCCTTTGCAGCCCTCCATAAGGCATTCTTAAATGACAACCCTCTAAACCCAGCATCAACTTCCGGCACGTGTTTATCAAGTTCACGCTTGAGGAAGATTATACGAAATTTTGGATCAAACCAATATGGTTCGTGGAGGGATTTCCCATGCGTGTCTTCAAATGGACACCAACATTCAACCCAAGGGTAGAATCGCCAATTGTCCCGGTATGGGTTCGCCTGCCGGAGCTTCCAATCCAATTCTTCAAGCGAGAGGCCTTGTTCAGCATTGCCCGATTGTTGGGGACGCCTCTCTGGACAGATGTCTCAACGGCCACCTTGGTTCGACCGAGTGTGGCGCGTGTATGTGTCGAAATTAACCTACTTGAGCCACTACAGACAGAGATTGGACTAGGCATCGGTACAGATGTGGTTATCCAGCGGGTGGTTTATGAACGGCTTCCGAAATATTGCTGAGCTTGCAAACACTTGGGGCATGCCGAGGAGGAGTGCTATGAGAAGCATAAGGCGAAGGTCCCGGTTCGAACAGTGGACAAGGACGGTCAGCAGATGCCTGGGCCTGCTCGTGAGGACCTTCGAGTGAAATTGGATGCGCAGCGGGCGCAACGAGCCTTAGATGATCGACGGAGAGGCAAAAGTGTAGCTTTTGCAGAACATGTTACCTGTCCACACCCTGGGGCAAGTACTAGTGGTGCTAAAGAGGACGGTAAAGAGATGTGTGGTGATGTGCTCCACACAGATACACCGGAGCCTGTGATGGAAGAGGTGGTGCATACTCCGGAGATTGTGACTGGGGGGACGGAGTGTCCTGACCACGTTCCGCCTACCCCCACATCGAAGGTTGACCACCAGGGAGTTGAGGATATGACTAGGAATGAATCGACAGTCCCGGGACCCATGGTTGCCCCGTCCCAGGACCCTGAGGAGCCGGCACCTGGGCCTGAGGCACAGGGATCCGATGACCCGGTTGAGATGAGCACAGATGTACAGCAGGCAGGGGGACACATACCTGTAGCCCCGACAGCAGATCCGACCAGAGAAGAGCTGCCGAGGTGTGTGGAAAATAAGTCAGTTTGGGATATGCCTTACTCGGCTCATGATATTGAGGACGATGTCTTTACGCAGATAGGAGCGGGCGGAGTTCAGACGGATGACGATGATGTGTCTAGAAGAGTGGCGAGTCACCGGCGTGGTAGGTCCATGGAAGATGATCCTTCGGGTGCTTCTGCTTCACCGAACTATGGGCAGACGGCTTCACCGCCTCGTCGAAGAGTCACGAGGAGTATGGGCGCTAGTGTAGGCTCCTTAGTTCTTTGGTAGGATAGATTTTGATTTGTAAAGGGAGTAAGTACTCCTTGTTTACTGTTTTCAACATTGTACACAAACTGAATTTTTTTTTTGGTAATAAACAGGTAGGGCTCCGCCAAAAAAAAAAAAAAAAAACCCTCTAAACCCAGCAGATTTGAAGTTACTGTGCATATGCCTCACACAGGACCTATGAGCACAACCAGGTAACACTTCTTGAAAGGCTTGAATCAAACCTTTCTGTTTGTCAGACATAAACACATACTCACCCTGTTGTTCAATACCCAAATCCTGTTTTCAACAATATTAGAAACCACTCCAAGTTTCCTTAGCCTCTCTGTTCACAACAACATACGAAATAAGGTAAAGATTGTAGTTTGGATCCATCTGCACTACAGTTAAAAGAATTCTACCATGAGGCCCCTTTAAGTGGAACCCATCTACACCAATTATCATCCTACAACCCTCTCTGAAATCAATTTTCATAGCTGCAAAATAGACATAAAATTTGTTGAACCTAATTTCCCCATTAACATCTTCAGTTGCCATAATTACAGTGCTCCCTGGATTGGTCCTCCTAATCTCATCTGTATAGTCCCAAAGTCTTGTGTATTGGTACTCAAGAATTCCCTTAAGCTTCTTCATTGCACTCCTCTTGGCCCTATAAGCTTGATGCCTTGACATATGACACCTAATCTCATTTATTGCATCCACTCTAAACCCCTTCACACTCCTCTTGGGATCAGATTTGAATCTATCCAAGTACTTATCACACAACCAACTAGACTTCACATTCTTAAGATTAAAAGTGGATGCACTTTATGTTTAGGGTTATAATCCCTAATTTGAAAAGTGCATTCATCTTTAACCTTACGAGCATGTAACCTCCAATCACATTCCTTATCATTGCATTTAGCATAGTATCTATTTGGATCACTTTTTCTACAATTATATGTCTTTTGGTCTTTATTGAATGAGATTGGATTGCCTTTTTTAGTTCATCCTTTATGCTAAACAACATACCCAAAATGAATGTCGGATCAAATATCTCAACAGGATTGAAAATAGGGTAGCTAGGTTCACTCTGCTCATCATCACTCAATTTGTTCTCATCAAGGTCAAAATCACTACCCATAACATCTTCATCACCTTCATCACTAGAACCACTTATACCATCACTTATATCTCTGTTATCATCAATTGGTACATTTATCAGTAATGCTATCATCCACATTATCCTCAAATATGTTGTCATCATCACCTACTTCTGTTGAAATGCCATAATCACTGTCTACCAAGCCTGCATCCTCATCTACATCAACACTCTCCTCCAATCTACCCATGTCATCAACACCATCATCATGCAGACCACCATTCCCATGCCCTGTGTCCAATTCCCCCAGCAGTTCCACATATACTAGAACATCTCTTACAACCCTGTTTTTTCGTTCCCAATTTTAAACATTGTGAATTTGTAGTCAGGAGCTGAAAACCAGTATTTACCTTTTTATAAAATCTTTTATCACCATTCGGATCCAATTTCTGACAGAACATATTTAGGTTTGCAAAACAGAGATGACTTGACTCTACATAGTCAAACTTAGCAATCTCTCCCCCCCCCCCCCCAATGTAACAAGGTATAAGAGAATTAGTGGGACTAAATTTCCTCCCATAGTAATACGTTACAGTAGTAGAAGTACTATCAGGATCTGTCAATAAAAAAATAAAATAAAAAATAATACTAAAATCAGAAAATGCAAAACACATAAAATATACAGAAAGTACAAAACAGAAAATGCCAAACATATAAAATATACAATATTTAGCACAACCTGTTACTTTCACAACAAAAAATCGCATGAACATAGACAAAAGAATACCAACCCCACATGTCTTCCTTGAAACATAAAATTGGATATGGGGGAGGGGACCAAAAGGGACCACAAACAACATATAAAAATAAAAAAAATATAAACAATACATACTTTACAAAAAAAACTTTTTAAACGAAATAAAAAGAAAAAAAACTTACGGTATGGTGGGAGAGGGAGGTTCACATGCCGTTGACTCCGTATCACCACCATTTCCAACTTGTTGGCTCCAATTTCTTCGTCGACAAGAAGCAATCGCCATTTTTCAAGCAAAGGGGTTAAAGATTGGGAAGGGAGAGTGTTTGGGTTAGGGCTTTTTTGAGGAGAATTTTTTTGTCGAATGAAGAGGGCCAAAAGGGGTTAATCTCTTTTGTCTTTTGGTTTTTTCTTTAGCTGCAAAATCATTTTTCTTCTTTTTGTTTTTTTTTGTCCATGTCATTTGCTTAGTTGGAATTATAATTTTAATTAAAATATCATGTCGGCAAAAGCCCTAATTTTAGTCCACGTCATCATTTTCCGGCCACTTTTAAAAAATCCGGTGGCCGGAGTCATGTAACTGCCAAAAAAAAGAAATTAAATTTGAGGGTACTATTTTCCACCCCTTTACATATGGTCCTTATTTTGCCATCCCCCCTAATATACGGGGCAGAGAATGCAATTTAGCCCACAATGTGAACTAGTATTTTGCTAAAAGATTATGATTGTTGGATGGAAGTCCTCCCGTGACAAGCCCAAGCAATAAATGAAAGGTCCTATGTTACTATTACAGACGGAGAATCAAGTTTACATAAAACCCTTAAATTTACAGATTATTTAATTGAGGGAAAAATACAGAAAAACAGAAAGAACACACAGAAGAAAACGGGTTAGTAAATCATAAGAAGATATATATATATGTAAACAGGAAAAACGCGAGAGAGAGAGAGAGAGAGAGAGAGAGAGAGGACAAATGGCTCAGATCGCCAGATCCTGTGGAGAGAGCCAAAATACCCCAAAAGCTGGCAATCCCCACGGTTGCTTGGCCTGATGAGAACACGGCGGCCAATCGTGCACAAAGGACCACGAAGGTAGTTCACTGAGAACTAGTAAAACCAAGAGTGTAGAAGAGAAGAAAGGGTGAGATCTTATCGGATTATTTCACCAAGTACCATAATAAGAATATGTATAGGGTGGGTGGTGAGATAATCAGAGAAGAAAACACCATTTTCGGTGACAAAGGGAAGTTTTGAATTTTTCTATTGGTAGACACTTAGTACCCATATCTGCCGGATTAGATTCAGAATCAATCTTTTCTAAGTGAATAATTTCTTTTCCAACTATATCTCTAATGAAGTGATACCTAACATCAATGTGTTTAGTCCTATCATGAAAGACAAGATTTTTACAGAGCTGAATTCCAGATTGACTATCATAGAAGACTATGATTTTTTCTTTTAGAAAACCAATTTCTTTTAAAAGTCCTTTTAACCAAATTGCTTCTTTAAAAGCTTCAATTGTAGATAAGGCAACAATGTGTTGGAGTTGAGATTTCCAACTAATACATGCACCACACAAAACTAAACACATATGAAGTAGTTGATTTTCTACAATCCCTATCATTTGCATAATCAGAGTCCACATATCCAATTAAATCGACACCATCAACACATTTAGATTATTTGATGCCAGTATTAATAGAACCATTTAAATATCTAAACGACCATTTAAGGGCATCCTAATGAGGTGGAGCAGGATTAGACATATACTTACTGAGACAACTTACGACATATGCAATATCTGGGTTGGTATTTACCATTAGGTACATGACAGAACCTATTGCATTAGAGTATGAGACCTTTTCCATTTGTTCCTTCTCGAGTTCAGTTTTTTGGACTTTGATTTTTACTTAAGTGAAAATGTGCAGCTAAAGGAACATATGAAGGTTTTGAATCAAACATAGAGAACTTTTCTAACACTGATTTAATATACGATTTTTGGTTTAGAAAGATTGTAGAGTTTCTTCATAAGAGTTAGGTTCAGAATTTTCAGTATTTAACACAAAGTTTTTAAATCTAGGAGGAAGCCTACGTTCTCATCTTTTCGTATCTCTTGCTAATTGATAATTTCGTAAGGTATTTCCATCCCCAGGTACATAGTTTTCTTGTTGATTTTCTTCCCTAATTTATTCCCCTTGTTGGTTATGATCTAAAGGATCCTCCACCTTACTAAAGGTACATTCAATGCCAACTTCATTTTTTCTAGGTTTATTAGTCAGACATGGCCTTTCAAGTTCATTAAAGGTGACATTTCTTCATTATATCTTTAAAACCTGGTTGGCTTCTAAGCCATAATGTATACCCTTTAATACCTTCAAGATAACCAATAAACACACATTTTTGGGAACGAGGATCAAGTTTATCATTATTTTGTAACAAAAAAGCAGAACATCCAAAAATGCGCAAGGAAGAAAGATCAACAGTTTTTTCAGACCACATAGATTTAGGTATTTTTTCAAACAAAGGAACCGAAGGTGATCTATTTATTACATACGCAGCAGTTAAAACAGCTTCACCCCAAAAAGTTTTTGACAAACCTGAACTGATAAGAATACATCTAACTTTATTCAAAAGAGTCCCATTCATTCTTTCAGCTACACCATTTTGCTGAGGTGTATAAAAGAGTATTTTATGTCTTTTTATACCAAACTCATTACATAAGTCAGAAAATTGTTGATTACCAAATTCTAACCCGTTATCAGTTATCAAGGCTTTTACTTTTTTACCAATTTGATTTTGTACAAAGGTTTTCCAATTTTTAAATTTTTCAAAAGCCTTAGATTTATGTTTCATTAAAGATTCAAATACTTTTCTAGAACAATTGTCAATGATAGACAAGAAATACTTATTACCCCCATGAGTCATAACATTTGCAGGACCTATACATCGCATGAACATAGTCAAGCACAAAACATGATGATGAGAGGTTTGGGTGAGGTGATGTAGGAAAATGTACTCTATGTTGCTTTCCTAATACACAATCATCACTGAAATTTATTTCGTTTATTCTATCAGTTAAGACGCCGTCTTTATGCAATAATTCTAGGCCTCTTAAACTAATGTGGCCTGATCTCTTGTGACATAAAATAGTTTTATCAATTTTCAAAGCAGTTGCAACAAGAATGTCATGTCACTGAACAAACATATAAATTTCTTTTTCTTTCAACTTTGAAAACCATCATAGAACCTTTTATTATTTTTATTATGCCCTTACCCCATCTACCTTCTAACCCTTCTTCTTCTAGGGCAACACAAGAAATATGGTTATGACATAAATCAGGAATATGCCTTACATTTTTCATGGTTAACTTATAACTATTTTCAAAGATTAAACATATGTCACAAAGACCTTTTATTTCACAAAGCTTTTCATTTGTCATGGACACACAACCCAAACTACAGGGTTTATAGTTTTGTAAAATTTTATCTAAATGGAGTCATATGAAAAGTGCACCCCATAGTCAATTAGCCATTCATTCATGCTCAAGGAAGTTTGAGCATGATTAACATCACAAATCATATATACTTTTCCTGAATTATCTTCAGTAATAACATTTACATTTTCTTTATTCTTATCCTTTTTAGGCTTTTTACAGTCTTTAATATAGTGACCTTAACCTCCACAGTTATAACATCTTCTTTCCCTAGGATTTCCATCCCTAGTTCTAGTTCTAGACCTAGATTTTGACTTACTACGACTTCTACTTATACCTTTACTATGTCTTCTATATTTATAATCAGAATTCCTATTCCTTGTTCTTCCCCTAGCAAAATTTACCTCATTTTGTGACTGACTGTATTTATTAGTTGTAAGGTGCATTTCTTTACTTTTTAAACCATTAACTACAGTGACTAAATTAACATTATCTCTACCATATTTTATAACAGCTTTAACATCACTATAGGCTTCAGGAATAGCATTTAATAAAACAATGGAGAATAATCATGAATATTCTTATCTCCACTTAATTTAATATCTTGAAATAGTCTTGTAAAATCATCCAACCTTTTCTCAATATTTTTGGATAAATTCAGTTTATATTGAAATATTTTTTAAGCAAAAATAGTTTACTAGGTAAAGAGGTTTCAGTATATAATTCTTCTAATTTAATTTTTTTCATAAATCGTTAGCTGAAACTTGTTTTCCTATTTTTCTTAAAACAATATCAGAAAGATTTAAGATTATAGAGGAATAGACATATGCATCATTTTCTAATCCTTTTTCTTCAGAGACATTTTCAGAATATTTTCCATCAATAGCTTTGAAAACCTTTTGTTGAATTCAAATACCTTTTATTTTTTGTTGCTAAATAGAAAAATCAGATTTTCCATCAAAGGGTTGCAAAATTATAACCAGCCATATAATAACAAAAAAGAATTTCAATAGATGCAGGTTATATCAAGATGCAACAACAAATCAACAGATTTAATATGAGCAACAATTTCATAATAAAAGAGGGTTTCTCAATTCAATCTCAACCAGATACCCGGCAGCCTCAGGAGGCCTGGCCAAGTGAGGGATAAACGAGGGATTGGTCTTGGTCGAGTAAATAGTAAGGAATAAGCAATAGTAATCGAAGATACAAAATAATTTAAAGCAGAATGCACAAAGCATTAAGATAGCACTAAGCAGAATATCAAATTCACAGCACCAAGCATAAATATATAATCGCACAAAGCGAGATGAAAGCACTAAGAAATAAGATAATAGCACTAAGCTGGGACCGAAATTATACTTGCAGAGTTCAGCACAAAGCAGGACCAGAATAATCGCACAAAGCCAAACCAAGATAATAGCACAAAGCTGAGAAGTAATAACAGAGAAATAAACACAGGAAACTACCACAGATAAGTAACCGAGAATGATCTTATCGGCCCCAGAGAATGGATGGATCATGGTGCTTTGATACCACTGTTGAACGAAAGTCCGCCAGTAGTTAGCCCAAAGAAAATACAAATAATGTCCTATATTTTACTATTACAGGCAGGGGATTGGGTTAAGAAAAACCCTGAAAAATTATAGACCCAAAAAATCGGGGGAAAGGATTGAAAAACAATAAGAACACACAGAAAAAAATGGGTTAGTAAACCCGATTCCCCATCTGTAATAGTAAAATACAGGACAATATTTGTATTTTCTTTGGGCTCACTACTGGCGGACTTTCGTTCAACAATGATGACCTCTTTTAAGACTATAATATACCCCTTAATATTATTTAAAAGATAAATAACAATGAAATAATTTGTATCTATATCTATATCTATATATATATGTACTATATATAAAAATATAAATTCACAAGTGTTTGTTCCCTATTGTGAAAGGACAACTACACCATTACTTAGATACTCCTTTTAATCATAAATAAAAAATAGTTATAAAAGAATAAAAGTCTATAAAAAAACCTATTTAGTAGTCCTAATTGCTCTAAACTACTTAGAGAATGAATAATATATCCAACTAAAAACATATATATGCAAATATTATTTCAACACAATTACATTGCTAGAAGAAATCTTAAATATTTTAAGAAAAATTTAATTTACTATGACATGATAAAATTTAAAATAAATAACACATGAATAATCTATTAGATACTAATATAAATTTAAAACCCTTACTTAAGTACACCTTTTAATAGCAAATAAAAATAGCTAAAGAGAACAAAATTCTATTAAGAAAATAAAAACTATTTAGTAGTCCTAAATTCCTAATTTCTCTAAGCTACTTAAAGAATGAATAATATCCAACTAAATATATATATATATATATATGAAAATATTATTTCAATAAAATTACATCGCTAGAAGAAATCTTAAATATTTTAAGAAAAAACTTAATTTACTATGGCACAGTAAAATTTAAAATAAATAACATATGGATAATCTGTTAAATACTAATCTAAATTTAAACCCTTATTCAAGTGCACCTTTTAATAATAAATAAAAATAGTTATAAAAGGACAAAATTCTATTAAAAAATAAAAACTTATTTAGTAGTCCTTAATTCCTAATTGCTCTAAACTACTTAAAGAATGAATAATTTATCCATCTAGAAAAATAAATATATAAAATAATATTTCAACACAATTACTTTGCTAAAAGAAATATTAGTTATTTTAAGAAAATATTTATATACTATGGCACATCAAAATATAAAATAAATAACACATGAATAATATATAAAATATTAATTTAAACTTAAATTTATCTATCTGTATATATATAATAAATGTCCTTTAGCAGGCACACTTACTTAGCTATGATAGCTTATACACAATGGCATATACACAATGGCATGCATATGCTGAATTACCACTTGGATCATTCTTACATTTACCTCAATACTCTAGCACTTTCTTACCTCATATTACAACAGGTTATAATTTGACCTAGCTGACTGAAACTATCCATATCCTGCTCTCAAAAGGAAGCCCTAAGACAAGCAACTGAAAGAACAACTTACCTTATTGATGGTCGGAGGATGCTGGTCAATTTGCTCAATCAACAGAGAAATGCATTCAAAGCTGAGTATCTTATATCAAAATCTTTAACAGGCAGATATAACGCACCAATCTTGCTCCAACAAGTATATCCTTGCTTTGACTAAACTGAATGTGAGGTTATATTACTCACAATATATGCTCATATGTTTTTAGCCAATCTATGTGCTAACACACTATAGGATGATACCTGATCCCCACTTTGACAGAACAAGACCTTAGGCAATATGCAAGGCAGGCACAACATATAAACTCATTACTATAGTGAGACTCATAGTCTCCCCCTTCCTTTTATCACTAATCATCTGCAGGAAAAACCTAAATTTGGTAAACCCAAGCAAGTCACAAGCTGGGACATCCCCGGTAGACTATTCTACTAACCTGCAGGAAAAAATGAAGCATAACAACATCATATTCCTCAAGGAATACCACAACCATTTAGTAGGAAAAAAGCAGAAGCCAAATTTCATAAAACCATTCACAAGAGAAGGAGGAGGGATAATAAGAATTCAAGGCACCATTGTGCCATCACTAAAGCAAAAATAATCAAGCCCACATCCGGGAACTTTCAAACCTCACGCAGGAGGTATCAACATCCACCATAAAAACTAAAATTGTTCTTCTTGAAGAAAAGAGGCATGTTCATTTTACCAGTAGGGGGAGGCATGTTTACTTCACCAGTTGCAGCTAAGAGCTCGCTCTGTAGAGGGGTTGCATCCTCCACCACCTGACCTATGAGGTACAATGACATAGGATCATCCCCAGCACGAGGACTCTCTGGCACCACAACAGGACCATCATCATCAGGGTCAAGAGAAGTGGCCAAGCCCACTTTTTCATCTAGGAAGGAAGCGGCGACATCAACAGGAAGATAGCTAGTGGCGAAGAATTGTTGCACACAGGTTTGAAACCCATGATAGTAATATTTCAGTTCGCGATCAGCCAACTAACTCTGGGACTTTGGGGAATTCGTATATCCAACTAGGCGGCTCTGCGAGAAGCCTTTCAGCATGTCCCTTCCTTTCTCTGTTTCTGGATAGGTGCGGATCACTTCCTTCCTCACATGCTCCGCTTGTAGCACGGCCTGCTCCAAGCAAACATGCAAGTCGGTTACCTCCTCCCTCAGATGACGGATGCTCATAGTATACTGCACATGAACCTAGTCCGTCTATTTCACTGCCTCCCTCAGTCGTCGGTTGGCCTCCTCCAATTCCTCTACCATCTTGAGAGAATTCTCAAACAAGGGCCTCCCTGCTCGAACCAACTGAACAAACTGCCACCCAACACAAACGCCTACACAGCAAACAATTCACTCAGGTCAAAAGTTACACTACAAGAAATATAATTTCGACCACGGCTAATTGTTGTGATAAAAGAATGAAATATCATGGCAAATAGTGATTGGCTACGGCTTTGCAACAACTTATTAGCCGTAGTATCAAAGAGCATGGCTAAAACATCCACCATGGCTCTTGGAAATGTTCTCGAGAGCTATGGTTAATAAATACTAAAACAACACATTTTTTGCCATGCAAGAGAAGCCATGACCAATGCTTTTTCTTATTCTTTTAAAATTAAAATTTTAAAATATTATTGAAAATTTGATGAAGCAAATGTGCTTTAAAATAATGACCATAAAAGACACAAAATTTCCCATATTTTCTTCAATGGAATTAGCATAATTCTATTTTGTGCCACTAATTCCGAAATAAATGAACGTCCATAAGATAAAAGAGTAGAAAGAACTCTACATATAAGTGCTTCTAACAAACAAACAACAATAATATATGATTCACTATAGTAGTAACGAAGACATGAAAAACACAAGAACTTCTTTCTTATTTACACTCGTAATGTCTTGGTGTGTTGGTCTAAAGCTTGTCATCAATTTGAACTTCAACTTGACCCGTAGTCACTTGTTTGATCTGCAACATCAAGATTTGGCATAAAAGTATGGCGAAAAAGACAATCAACTATGAAAAAGACTAAACAACAATAAGCTTTTAAGGTGTAAAACATTACTATTATCCAACAAGTAAGAAAACGCTAAGCAGTTCTCCATGCATCTCAATACTTATCTAACGAAACAACTCCGTCAGAAAGTGAGAATGCTAACAACATCTGTGAAAAGGATAACTAGATTCTTCTTGTTTTAGCAGAAAAAAAAAAGAATAAGGAGCTTGCAGTAAAATCAATACTAAGCACTAAGAAAGTGAAGCAGGATGTATTATGTGTTGTCCAAATTCAATCCACCAACAGAATTGACCAATGCAGCTAGCCAGAAAACATCTGAATATGCATTCCCATTGTTATCCTTGTACTACAGAAAGATCAAAAAGTAGAACCCAAAGCAAAATTCAATATAAGAGTGTAACTAAATTCTTCATAAATGATACAATTATTTAGAAACCAAAATATTATCGACAAAATCAGTCCCAGCAGAGTGGAAAATTTTCCATATAATTTGTCTAAGCAATATGAAACAGTACAAGTCCTTGTACACTCACAAGTCTTTTAGAGAAGAGCTATTTAAGATATACTTATTATTATGTAGAAGTAACCAATATGTATGACCTAACTCAGACCCAAGAGAGATCAACCTATACCCTACATAAAAGTTAATAAGGTTCTATACTTGATTTAGAAGTCAATAAGGAACCATTTAATCCCAATATGTATTGCAACAAGCACTTTCTTCCATTCTACATGAAAATATAATATGACTAACACAAGCATGCACAGACGTGATGCTTAAAATTAGGAGACAAGGCTAACCTAAATTATGAGTTTCACACCATATGGTGTCTCACCCACTGATTGTTCTACATGGGCCGCCTACATCTTTCAGAAAAGATAGTACAAAAGCAGAATAAATGAAAAAAAAATCATATAATACAAGATGAGAAAAGATTGATCCCATAATCTATATGCATTATTACAATCCATTCAATAGTGCGCTACTCAATATAGTCAGGCATCAGACAAGTTATTGGAGTTGTAAGAAGCATTAAGCAACACAATCAACCCATTGAATTTCACCTCTTGTCAACAAGTATAATTTGTTATAAACATGGATCGAGAATGCATATTAGGAACTAATAATTGAAAACTAGACTATTAAACTGAAACTTTCAAACCTATCAAATGTCAAATGGTTGCAAGTGAGTGTTAATTGGTCGAGATGGGCCAGTAGTTGGTTGAAATGGAGCTATAGGAAACCCACCAAGTCCGAAATATGACACCACATCTTCCACCACTTCTTGGGTTATGTCTGCTCATGTTTGAGTTATTCTTTTTGCCATTTCTTCCATTAGCAGCTTCATTTGTCTCTTTTCTTCCCTCATTTCCTCTATTTCCTTTCTCATTTGCTCTCTTTCCTCCCTCATCCTCTCCTTTACCTCTTGCACCACTTCTTCTCGGATTTTTTTTTGATAGCATCATTCGAAGATATGGTATGCCAATATTGAGAAGGTTTAACTCCTTGGCTTCCACACCTTACATGACCATGACCATCTGCTCCCATGAACTCAACAAAAACCATCTCCTTGAACTTTTTCGTGCATTTTGCATCTGAAACTCTAGATGCACTCTCTCTCAATTGGTTCTATATTTGAAAATAAATCATTATAGATGAGTATAACCGTGTAACACATAAAAATTGCATAAAGCACAACAGTTTTACTACTTACTAAGTTTACTTGTTTCCTCATTGATAGGGGCATGCCATTTCGTGAACGAGACATGTAAAATACGTGCAGACGAGATTGCTCCTTTCCTTCGAGCAGTAACTGCAGTTATACAAAATACTTATTAGTTAGCTAAAAAAATCATAGGTACAATTCACAAATTTCTTATAAAGAAAAGTATTTACTTGTTTCTCTAGTTCAAAGATTGGGGTGCGTCCAAGCTAGTGATGGAACTTATACTGTGCTATATTTTGTGCATGACTTTTTGTTCGGCCTGTGATATATAAGTGATACGTTAGATGTATACACTAAATATCTAATTAAGTAGCATTTCACTTTTTCAAATAACCTTCGTCTTGTCCAACTTTCAATACTCAACCAAAGTTTTTAATTGCTCAAGAGGAACTCGATCAGCTGAAACCGCATCCATGATCCAACCTCTCTTCATCATCCTAATAGGGCCTGATATATTTTCTCTTCACTTCATATTTTTCTTGCCTCCACTTTGTACAGAAATCCTCAAGAACAACATTTTTCGCTTCATCAGGAAGAGTAGTATTCTCCTACATCACAAATTTATTAACAGGAAAAAATAGTATTGATATGTAAACGAATTTAACCAGTTCTTTAGCATACAGTTTGCATGCACCATGCAAGTTTATTTGCACATATAATATAATATAACGTAGACTTCTTTAATTTTTTTTTTGGTTACTAAAACTACTCATGAACACACCTATGTATGCTGATGAAATACTTATGTTTCATTAAGATAAACAATAAGAATAATACTTTCCTCACTCTAAGTGATGTCATTTTAAGCTTCATATTTTAGATATTTTACTTTGTTTTGTTTTTCTTAATTAAATTTCAAAGCTCACAAAATATATATGTCGTGTGTTCCAATAATATATATCCATCTAACTACCATAAAAATACTATAAATAACTACCATACGTTTATCTCATATCAAAGGTCATCAAGGAGATGCTGGGGTATCTCGCGGGATGATGTATAAATGAGGGGAAACTTGTATGAATTTCGAGCCAAAACTCCTATTTGTGTTCTGAATTCAATTCTATCTAGACCATCGATTTTTCTATCGGGCGTATGCTCCAACTGGAGTTTTACTCCTGAATTCCATCTCACGATGGTTTGCTTCGTCCTCTACCTTTTCTCAAATGAATGGATGAGTTTATGCTGCAATCTAACAATGAAAGTGTAAAATGATTATTTCCGACATATAGATTTCAAATAACTGAGATACGTACATATTAATGACTATTTCATACAGTAAGTAATTAACCTGAGTAAGAGGATACTTCAACCCTAGTATGACGTGGTCTTGGAGAATGTGGTGGAGCGTGATGGCTATGATGTTGGTCCCATGATAAATTTGCTGAAAAATATATAATATAAATAGCTAAGGAGAAAGCCGAGGGGGGGGGGGTTAAACATAATGAAAACGTAAATATGCATAATAACAATGGAATATATAAAACGATTAAGGGGGGTTCCCTTGATTCTCCCGAGCATTCGGTGTATCTCATGAATAAAAGGAAAACATGCAAGATTCATGAAGGCCATAGGGTTGAACGAAGAAACGAAACCGTAACAAGTGTACTCACCCGTTGTAGCTTTCTTCATTCGGCTACACACGTTATTCCTAGATTTGCCACCTAGATCCCAAAATAGAGATCCTCCGATTCGTTCATGCAATTCACCAAAATCTTGATACCTTCGTGCTAGCAAGATATCAAAGAAAGGGAGAAAACAATCGACCAAACGCTATTATTTAACATGATCGATTGTTCATGTGTTTCCTTGTATCAAAGACAAGAAAACAAGAAGGGCTTTTGGAGGCGAAGAGAGGGAAGAGGGGGCACCGGTTTTGAGTGTGTGAGATGAGAGAATTGTTATGTGTGTGTGTGTGTGTGTGTGTGTGTGTATTTTTGAGTTTATATGGAGTAGTATTCCTACTTCTACTCAACCTCTACATAAGAGACACACTTTGAAGACCTTTAGCACTTTGACCTAGTCAAATCCTAGTCAACATAGGCTTCGATTAAGTCAAACTTAATCCTAGCCCTACATCTCATCTAGCCCCAAGATCAGATCTCGTCCATCCATCCTTTGATGGGCTTTATGGAATGGACCTTTAAATCTAATTTAAATGGTTCAATAAATCCTAATGGGCTTCTAGTAAAATCTAATAAATACCTAAGCCTAAATAAATATTTCCACCTCTTTAATCTAATTAAAAGGGAAATAGCCCATCCCCTAATTTCATAAATCTAATTTATGAATCAAGCCTAATTAATCCAATTAATTCTCAAAGGCTTGATACTCCAAAAGAGAACCAATTTAATCTAATTAAATCGTCTCATCTCCCGGAATGAATTCCTCCACTTCCAGTAAATTGTGTTTGACTCTTTAGGTTCACCTTCAACTAGACTTGGCCGAATATCCAAATATTCCATGTCCGGAATTCTCTCGTCACCATGGGTGGCCGTCTAGCAACGGTCCGTGGCACTAGAGACTAGGAGAAATCATGGCATGAACATTTACGTTCCCGAATGCATATGAGTATGGTCCTTCCGTCTACCATCTCACAACTATAGTCTAGGATATGGAATTTAGACGTTCGTCCACATCCTTGACTTAAGCTTTCACTCGTTCACCCACTGACACGTCACTGAAATCCTATCCCACTGTTTAGTCACTGTGGCCACAGATTTCATAGGGAACGAGTCTCAGAGTGTAAGTGAGATACTATTGTCAACCGTTTTGACAGGAAACAAATTCTTTCTTGGAACTCACCATCTACACTACACATTCTGACTGCACTAGATAGAACCTATAGCAACCAAGTCTTTCGACCTGGTAGCCTTTCACCAAACCTAAGATACAGGCATGGTGTGTATGTGACTGTCGTAGTCCCTCAAGTCCGAGGACTAATCTCATACTATCGGAACCAAAAATACGAGTCATACCAACCAACCCACTCAAGGCTTTCTATATGACGATTCCCATGAGTCCCCTCAGTCAGCCGACACTGAGCCAACTAACCCACTAATATTGCATGGACGACCTTCGTCATTTATCGACGAAATACAACTGCAATCTTTAGTGCAAGTCTTGATTGGACCTTCGATACCCAATCTTGAGGTCCTTGATTTTGAGAGTTTCAAACCAATCCAGAGGCTGGATTCATGACTGTCAACCTATGCGCAGTCCAACCTCTTGGATTAACGCATCCAGTTTGTGGGCTTTGCTTTTGTATTGAACAGTAATACAAAATAAGTGAACACAATCAAAGTATCATAAGTTGAACATCACTTTTATTCAAAACAATTTATTTATACCACAATTGTCAGAAACAGGTTCGTAACCCTAATTAGATTGGCTTCACGGCCACCTATTCTAACATAAATGTCACATTCATCTTCTACAATATCTTCCTCATCGTTATCATCAACCTTAAGGGTTTCAACCCTTTCCCTCACCGAACCACTATCACTAAGAATTGGACAATCATCTAGTTCAAGTCAAGCATGTATTTCAACTGAGGTTCCAAAGAATATATATATATATATATTAAAATTATCGCGTCTACTCATCTTCAAAACCACTTTCCAATCTGATTCAAATGGTTGATCAACATGCCAGACTTGCTCTGCTTGAGTTGAAAGAATATAAGATTCATCAGAATATTCTTCACCTGTATACATGACATGGTTGACATTCACCAACATGAACTTGAAGTCGTCTACCTTTAGCCCCTTCTCATTGTTGATCCAGTCGCACTTAAACAAGATATACTGCAGATTACTAGAATAATGTATCTTGATAATGTCTGTCAGTACTCCATAATATTGGACCGCTCCAATTTGAGGTCTTTTGTCCTTCGAACTAGCATAATAACTTGTACATGCACTATAAAACACCCCATTGTTTTGTGTTTTTTTTGGTTGCATCATAGGATTTTATATGAAATCGAAATCCATGTACAACGCAAGCATTATGTCTCATTCCCCAGTCACTCGGGCCTTGGGACAATGTGATGATGTCTTCCGGTAATGTGTCACTAGAAGAAATCCTCAAATTTCCAATCTATTTGATTATGACATAAAAAATATAATAACTAGTCATACGTAGACTTTTCATTAATTCATAGAAGTAAAATTGAAACATACTGCTTATTGTACTCACGTATTCCTTGAACCACTCATGAAATCTTTAGGTTGTTTATTAATTTCTTTTCTCTTAGTACGAGAAAAGTCACTCCGAAGTTCAGACATGTAGCTATTAATAAAGAATGAATCAATTCATGATTTTTAATATACAAAATTAGTATTTTGTAACTAAAATTAACATACTCTCAATAACTTTTAAATAAATCTAAATTCTCAAGCACATATCAGTAAACTTGAACCCAAGTCACATGATCAAGATGAAATCATTTTCCAGTACCTATAAGATGACCATTGTTATGATTTTTCATTATGGTTTCGGAAAAGCTTATAAACACTACTCTATACATCACTTAAATATCTAGAGCAAAATGTCATACATTCTTCAAAGACATATCCTTTGAAAATTGACCCCTTGGGATGAGCTTTATTACGCATGTACTTTTTCAAAATCACAAGGAACCTACTTTGTGACATTAAAAATAGTAAAACATTGTTAGATAAAACACCAAATATATATATACATATCATTTAAAATTACTAAAACAAACCTTTCAATAAGATTCATCCATCTATATTGCACTGCACCAACAATTAAAGCTTCCTCCGCAAAATAAATAGGCAAATGTTTCATAATGTCAAAGAATGAAGGAGGAAAATTCTCTAACTGGCACAATGTAAGTGCAATTAGATCCTGAATCTTTTCCAACTCAAACTTGTCATTAACCTTTGAACAAAGCTTCTGAAAAAGATAGATAATTCAATCAACAGATCAACCACATGTTTTGGTAATGCTCTGCGCATGACAATAGGAAGCAAATTCTGCATCAATAGATGATTGTCCTGGCTCTTGAGGCCCCATATTGTTCATTTTTTAATTTGCACGCACTTTAAAATGTTGGAGGCATATCCATCAGGGGCTCTTATAGACTTTAAAACCTTGCAAAATATGTCTTTGTCAGTTAGAGCCATATTGCAAGAACCAGGTGGTAAACACCACCTTCCACTTGGATGCTTAAAAACATGAAATGGTTTCCTTACTCCAAGTTTGGCGAGTTCATGTCGAGCATTCAAGTTGTCTTTAGTCTTACCTTTAACATTTAACAATGTGAAAATCACAATGTCACATATATCCTTTTCGATATGCATGACATCAAGATTGTGACGTATCATATTGAACTTCCAATAAGGCAATTCAATAAAGATACTTCTCTTTTTTCAATATCTATCATTGTCAGTGTCATAATCTCTCTTGGATCTCCTTTTTAGGTCTTCCTTTTTATACTCTGTAAGAACACCATTGGAGTCTAATTGTTGCAACACTTCTACCCTTGACAATCTTTTTGGTGCAACACCCCATTCCATTGTACCGTCAAAGGACCCTGCCTCTCTGTGAAACATGTGGCTTCTATTTAAATACCGACGATGATAAGTATATGAAAAGTTATGTGCAATCTCTAATCTCCAACACATCGTTTGCATTCCACAACATGGACATCCTTTATCATTTTTGATACCCCATCCGGAGAGTATTGAATAACCAGGCAAGTCACTAACAGTCCACATTAAAGTTGCATTCAAAATAAACATTTCATTCTTCGATACATCATAAGATTCAACTCCGTCTCCCCATAACTCTTTTAGTTCCTCAATCAATAGTTGCAAATATACATCTATCCTGTTCCCAGGACCTTTAGGGCCATCGATAAGTATAGATAATAAAAAGTTACCTTTTATCATGCATGCCTATGGAGGCAAATTATATGGAATTAAACCAACAGGCCTTATACTGTGGCTAACGTTCAACATCTTGAAAAGGTTAAATCTATCAGTAGTTAGCCCTAATCTGACATTACAACTATCACTAGCAAAGGCAACATTTTTCTTCTCAAAATCTTCCAAGAAAAAGAATCAGCTGGGAACCTAAATTTTCCATCATCTACTCGCCCTTCTGCATGTCATCTCATAAGTGAAGATGTATGTGATGACATGAATAATATTTTCAACCGTGGTTTCATAGGAAGTAACGCATTTTCTTAGAAGCTATTGTTCCATCACCTTCCTTGTATCTTGAGGTACCACATATTTCACATGCATTAAGCATGGCATTTTCACCTCTATATAATATAAAATTGTTAGGGCATGCACCCCACGTCTCATAGGTAAACCCAATTCTTTAGTAATCTTATTTGCCTCATCAAAGTTTTTTGGTAAGTTCACCTCTTTAGGAAATGCCTTAGCTAACAACACAAGAAGTAGGGTAAACAATTTATTAGTCCATCCTGAGCTCACTTTTAAATTCAGCATGTTGACCATAAATGACAACTTTGTGAAATCTATACAACCAGGATACAACTCACAATTTGCATCTTCTACAACTGATAGAACTTCAATGTCTTCTCATCAGCTCTAGTTAGATGATCATCTTCTGAACTTTGGGTATCATCTCCCACACCAACATGCATATGTCCCATTCCCGTTGCCTCATAAATCAACCCAACCATATCATCTCCTTCTTCACTCTGCAACCTCGATTCAACTTGTGTACGGATAGGCACATAAGATTCTCCATGAAAAAATCCAATTTTTATAGTTTCTACTAAAACCATTCAAAAAAATAATGATCACGAACATCTCTTCGATTCTTGAAATAACAATTTGCACACTTTTCACAAGGGTAATAAATTGTGGAATCGTTAGGTTGATTTCTAAAAGCCTAATACTAGAAATGCATCAATTCCATGTAGAAAAACATCTGTTTTGCTTTGTAGACTATCCAACTCTTGTCCATTTATGAATTAAGTCTTTCACCTAATCACATAAATATTAATAGTTCAATGAATAAATAATTAATGATATCATTGACAACCAAACATATCAAGTAAGACTAACAAAACTTTTACTGTGTATTGAAGTATATAACCAAAGTATTTTAGCCTCTGTACAGAGGCTAAAACGCCATCTGCAACAGAGGTGTTTGTGCCTCTGTACAGAGGGCATTTTTGCCTCCGAACAGAGGCTGAAGCACCTCAGTTAAAGAGGTGGTTTTGCCTCTGTACAGAAGCTGAAGTGTCTCTGCTGTAGAGGGTGTTTTTGCCTCTGTAACAGAAACATTTCAACCATTGTACAGAGGCTGAAATGCCATCTGCAACAGAGGCATTTGTGCCTCTGATCAGAGGCCGAAACGCCTCTGTTAAAGAGGTGCTTTCGCCTCTATATAGAGGCATAACAAACAAGTTGTTGCTTTTTATAGAGATTGAAACGCCTCTGAAAATGCCCTCTGTACAAAGGCACAAATGCCTCTGTTAAAGAGGTGCTTTTGCCTCTGTTTAGAGGCATAACAAAACAAGTTTTTGACTTTTTATAGAGGAAGAGGTGTTTCAGCATTTCGTATAATGATGTGTCACATAAAGTTTCTTTGAAGTGTAAGTGACATTCCAAGAATGACATTGAATAATGAAAAAAATCAAAACATCATTATAAGAATTCAATGTTATTCATTTGAACTTCTAAAAATATCGATATCAAGCACGACAATCTGATGGTTTGTACTTTCACATTGACACGAGGGAAGCATGGAATGCAAAGAAAAACTGAACAATGAAACTTTTAGTATATGTAGACTATATCTGAATTATTTCATTTACCATTATAAGGGGGTCTGGAATTAAAGTCGAAATGTGTAATGGTGTATCTTTTTAAATTAATTTTAAACTTCACAAGTTTTTTCTTAGAACAGAAAAAAAAAAAAAAAACGACACAAATGGTTGAACCACTGCAAAATATATATATATATATATATACACTAGGTGCTGTGACCGAAAAAATATATACAAGAATTAATGGTATATAATAAAAAAACACAAAATAAATAAGAATAAAATATAAATTTACCCCGTAATTAGGACATGTCCAAAACCTTCTTCCCAGATTTATTTTGGTCCAAGAAGTCTTCAATGGTAGCTCCATTCCACACTCACAATACATTTTTTCCACATAAATGTTCTCACTAGACGAACCCACACTCGTATTTGAGTAAGATTGAAACTGATTTCTCCTCATACCTCTCGTTTTTTTCCCAAAATATTTCCAATTTTACTTTTTCAACTCTAGTTTTTGTGGTGTAGTAAATGATAGCCAAACATGTGCTTAAATAGGCAAAAAATTGCCAATTTTCCCACCAAAATGACTTCGACCGTTAACTCTGACGGTCAACTAACGGCAGGTACTCAACTCGATGAAAAAAGAAAACTTTGGGTATCAACATTGATGACATGGAAACAGGGGGTACTAAAGGTGAAATAAGGTCATACCTGGGGTACCGAAAGTAAAATTATCCCTTCTTATAATATCTTATTATAAAATTTAACTTACATTAAATTAATGGCAAATGGTCCCATGGATAGCGTTCCTTGCTTTCAAAGAGATGCTTTTTCAAGTTTCTAAAGCGTATCTTCTTCTAATTATATAACATATATATTTTTCCTAGTTAGTATTAAGATTTTTCACTAATTTTATTTGATTAGTTATAAATACAACTTTGTATTATGAATGGAACTCTTTATTATAATTTATGTTTATTATAATTCTATCTTAATTCAACTATCTAAGTAATTAACAACTATTACAAAATTAATTATTTGTACACATTAATTTATAATCTAATATTCTATAAAAATGATATACTTGACATCACAAAAAAGAAAGAAATATAAAACATGACAACTCGTTCACACTTTTATAATATACTTAGATATAGACAATATTTATCTATGGTTGTATGCCCATTTTTTCTTCTATTTCATTTTTAGTTTCAGATGAAAGATATGTGTGCTGATGGTTTAAGCGTAACATTTACACCTTTTGATATGTTTTTCCAGGGAGCGATTTTTATCGTATATTGTTGAAAAGATTAAATAGTACAGTCTCATTTTGTTCTACAATATTAGAGATGATTAAAGAATCATATAACGCACCTATTAATGACATCTCAAACGCTCAAATTACATTTTAGTTCTATCTTACAACGAAAAATATTCACTCTATATGATAAGTAATTTAATTGATTCTCATTTTTCATTTAACCTACTTTACTCTTCAAATTATTTATTTTACGTGACGATTCATTTAATTGATTTTATTTGTCATCCAACCTCTATATTTTAATATGTCTGATGATCTAACTAATTCTCATTTATATCTATGCTAGAAAAATTCTCAACATTAAATCCTTTGAATTTTCATGATTTTCTCTAGTCATTTCATGTTATATCATAGGGCTATTTTTGATCTAGTAAGTGTATTACATTATGAATATAATATACACAAAAATGATATGGATAAATATTAAGTATAAAGTAAAAAGTAATTAATAAGAATAACTATAGATAATGTGAAAAAATCAATAAGATTAAATATGTATAATGTGAAAGTAATTAATAGGAATCAATAAGTATATTATTTTACATTTTTATCCTTAGAAAAATAATATTATAAGGTTAATTTAATCCAATAAAAAAAAAGAAAGAAACCAAAATCTCTATTCATACTTTTATATAGATATAGATATAGATATAGATATAGATATAGATATATTTGGCCCATACTGCTTTCTGATATCCTTAGCACTCAGAATAGAATCGAATCTCTAAGTTATGTGATTATCCTTAGAAAAATAATATTATAAGGTTAATTTAATCCAATAAAAAAAAAGAAAGAAACCAAAATCTCTATTCATACTTTTATATAGATATAGATATAGATATATTTGGCCCATACTGCTTTCTGATATCCTTAGCACTCAGAATAGAATGGAATCTCTAAGTTAAGTGATCTGTTCATGCTGAACCCAAAAATGACAAGAATAGACTCAATATAAAATGGCAGCACCTCATGCACCTTGTCTCAAATATTAAGTGGACACATTAGGCAATAAATTTGATAAGGTGATTTTTAACATGCAGTTCCATGTCTTCATGTGATTCAAAGTTTATAATAGAAACAGTAAGCTAGATAAATTGACTGACCAAAGCAGATATACCTTATAAGTAGGGGGTCAAAGGGGTGGGTTGGGTCGGATTTGGGTTGGGTCCAAGTGGGTCGGTCCAAAATGGATTGGGTTAAATATGAGTCCGAATCAATGGGTTTTAAGTGGGTCGAGTCTCAAATGGGTTGGGTCGGGTCAATATAACTATTTTTTATATTTAATATTTAAAAAATAAAATTTTAGATAATAATAATAAGATGATGATATTTTTAATACAACTTGGAAATAATACGACTAAATTTGTATTATGTATTGTTTCTGGAAAGTAACCATGTATATTAAAGATTTATTTGCTAAACTATAAAATGAAAAACTCGTAAGGTATAAAAGAATACTGCATTTTCAAAAGAAATCATGAAATGAGTTGTAGGCAATCAATTTCTCCATAATTATTTGTAAAATTGAATTGTGGTTTTCAATCGTAATAGTTATCTTTCTATATTGATCATACAGGTTCATTCATTAAAAATTATGATTAGATATTAATATTTGATATATTCATAATTGAAATTCATAATATAATCGTATACTGTCAATTTATTAAAAAAATAAAAAATAAAAATAATTTTACATGGAAACATATGAATTGCAAGTTTTGACTATTTTATAAAATGCTTCACTTTTCTTCTGTTTCTCATTAATTTGAAAAATATTATTTTACTAAATATATTTTGAAAAATTTGTTTCTCATAAAAAATACAAAAAGTTAGAAATGAGAAGTAATTAGTGATATATAGTACAACTAAATCAACAATGAATCTGAGCAATTAAATCATTTAAGACCCATCACCAATCCATATAAGACCCATGGTGCAAAAAACCTAAAGTTAAATTAAAATATACTTAATATGTTTTGGTAAATTTGTTTCTTATAAAAATTGTGCAAGAAATTAGAATATATGGAATTAGTTAGTGATGAGGTTGGATCCATTTTAGAACCATCTCCAACCCACCTAAAATCCATCACCAACCCATATAGAACTCATAATGAACTCATGATTATAATTTTACGAAATCAAAAATTCTATTATATTACTAAAATGAATTTTAATTGACTAATAGAAAACTAAACATAAAGAACACATTTAGGACCCATTAGAAACCCGTATAGAACCCATAATTTATTTAAATTTATTTAAACAAAATCATATTGAACCTGTATTAAAAAATACCAAACACCCAACCCCTGGAACCGTGGGCTTTCACCCATATTGCCACCCCTAGCTACTTATAAGATCATTGAGCTTGGCTTCAGCTTCTAACTTGCTTGGATCTCTGTCATCAAGCAAAAATGATGCATTTTTCACGATCAACTAGAATGTGCGGATCTAAAAGTCAGAATACTTCAGATAATAAATTAATGAATCATTCTATAGCAAATAAGTTAGTAACTTTTGTCTTTCTCCATTTGGCTCCATTCCTTACACTTTTTCTTTACTAAATTTCTTTACTCTGTAGACATTAGTTATGTCGTACAGGATAAAACCCTGTTATGTAGCTATGATGTTGAAACAGATAACAATGATGGTTAGTGGTTACCTCAACTCCAGTCTTCTAGCAAGTTTCTCATGGCTCTGCAACCCAACAACTCTATCAAGTGCTATCTTATTGCTCAACAAAACAAAACAAATATTAATCACAATAAAATAAGAAAAAGATAAAAATCAAGTTATATTAGCAAAAGAATTAATTGGAACCAACTCCGGTCTTTCAAGCCTGAAAGTTATGCAAATGAGAAAGAAAACAAAGATATAGACAAGGAAAAGAAAACATAGGTGGAGAAAAATGAGTAACGCAGTGGAAATCATTCAGATGGTGCAAAAAATTAAACCCAATGAACTAATTATAATGTTATTTTAGAACTTCCTCCTAAGCAAACCATGATCAAGCCTAAAATACAAAATACAGAAAAGTTGCTTTCAGATGGCCAATTACACAGAGAAAAGAGAACAAAACAAAAAGACCCAACACAAGAAACCTGCAAATGCCTTTTAGAATCAATCAGAAAACACTTTGCTCCAAGAATATAGGTCCTTTCTAAACAACTTAACAGAGTAACAAATAATGGCATCTGACATGATTGATATCAATCAAATATTACCCTGAAGATTTATTTTTGCATATGATCATTCAAGAGACAACTTCTTATAGTTATGTCATGGATTTTATGGTTGTAATGACACCATCTTATCAAAATACATTGATGACAAAGTACCATTATAGCTACAAAGTCCATCCGGATCTAGTTTATTTAGAAGAATGCCTTTTTTTCATTTCTAAATGAAAAACAACTCAAACAAGTCTATTTATGATTGTGGAGTCAACTTAGTGCCTAGAACAAAGAGATTTGTAGTTAAGAACTTAAGAGTCTTAGAAAAGTGATATACTACAATTGCTTAATCAGATTTGACTGTTAGAGGATCTTTTGAGGTGAGTTTGGCCTCCTTAAATTCTTCCAAGAAGGGCCGATATCTCTATGTCTTTCATATTCTTTTAAGTTCTCTATCTCCATTCTTCAAAGTAATATTTTAACATATAAGCTGTTGAATACTATTCGACAGGAATTTGACAAAGCAATTACATTACTGTACTATATAATCAACAAAGGAAAAATCTTATAACTATTCTGTCTAAACAAGTTGAAAAACAAATAAATGATTTTAAAAGAATATAATGGTTTATTATAAATGTCAAATTAAACTGAAAACTGAATTAAATTGAAAACTCCTCCATGTTTTTTCTTGTCTAAATTAGTATATGTCATAGTGTTTAGCTGTCTAAATTTACAACACACTTCATAAATTATGAACAAGCAATAATTAATTGTAAAAAATTCCATGCATTCCAGAACTTAATTACAGAAATATCACAGATTTAATCACTCAACTGGAGAATATTTCATAAATTTTCAGCACATTTATTTGGGCAAAACTGTAGCACTCAACAAAAAAGCACACAGACACAAAAAGAGAGCACAATTTTAAAGATCTTCATTAACAAGCAAACATTAATCACACAAATCAAATAAAATCCTTAAGAGAAAGATACAAATGACGCATATGATGTAAATACGATTACCAGTCACAACCATAAACTAAAGAATGGTATACCTGTTTGCATGTGAGATTCTTTATAGTTCATATTATTCAATTAATTTTTTACATTGTTATTATTATTAAAACTTATTTGAAGTAAATTAAATAATAAAAAAGTTAAATAAGGAACTTTTGAACCTACAACATATGATCTTTTATCAATCCAATTTAGAATGGAAAATTTAGTCTGGCTGCTCAAATTTGCATCCAAAGCTTTGAAATAATCTGAATTTTCTCTAAGTTTATTAGCTAAGTTCATTTTCTCCTTTGTCATGTTTATGAGTTGAGAACTAGAGTAACTGTTTCTACCCATACGTATTAGTCAGACCTCAGGCACCTGGGAATACTAATGTATATTCATCATTCAGACTTTGTTTCCCTAGACATCATGACATCACTATCTTCCCTCATAAAAATTGCAGTTCAATTGTAATGCCTAATGAATTTGTACCCTGCTTCTACCATCATGCATATCTGATTCCATTGCCAAGTTTAGATGAGCCCAATTGTACTTTTCATCATCCAATTATTTAACTCATGACTATGGGATGGATGCTATTAGTTTGATGCACCAGACTTGGTTGAGAAATGAAGCATAGCTATAAACATATTCTTCTTTTTCTCTTTTCTAAGATGTTTTAGTTTTTTCTAGAGTAAACTCTACCCACTCCCACTGTTAGAATCTTGTTGATTTATTTTTCTAGTACTGAAGTAGAATTTGTGACAGCTCTATGAACCTGTTTGATGGTATCATTGTACATCTAATTGTTGTATATGATAATTGGTAATCTGTATTGTCGTAAATCCTAGTTCCTGCTGTAATAGAGATTGGTTTATCCATGTGGTTGTAGAAGTGCGATTTTTGCTATGTATTGAGCAGAACTCTGAGAAGAAACACCTCTTTCAGTGTTTTATTTTTTTATTTCTGAAAAGAAAAGGATAACATTATGATTCGGGTCACTTCCCGCGATCTCAATCGAGTATCTCACTGAGCACCTCTCCCGGCGATCTCGTAAGCTCCCCAGACTAAGTATCCATGAGAAAAAACAAGCACGTTAGGCTAGCTGGAAGTGTTCCCGGCAAAGACCCTCCAATGCTTAAGTCAGATATAGGTCGAGATGGTAAACTGGCGATCTGATACAGTAATGTGGTCAAATGGAACTTGAATAACTTACCATAAATATTGTGGGGTAGGTGTATTTATAAGACCAAATGTATGTACTTGCCTGGTCCATGTGGACTCATTTCCAAGCTTGAGCTGTCTCCTCTTCTAGGGTCTGGATCTTGGACACCTGATATCGGGAGAGAGTCGAGTAGCATGACCCAACCCCACAGGGCAATGCACTGATCCATGGGTTTTTTGGTGATTTTGGCCCTTTTTCAGGGGTATTTATGCCTTTTCCACATATTTAGGTTATTCCCCCATCATTAGTCCCCCACTTCTTCTAGTGCAAGCAACTGCATTAGGAGAAGTCGAAAAGCCACCTCGCAAAACGTCACCTTCTTTCAACCATCGAATACTTCCACGTGGCAACCATCCAGCACCTCTAATATGGCGCGCCTTTCGAAGTTGACCGCCTATAAATAGGGGGCCCATTTGACTCCCTTCATCATCTTTGCAACTCTGGTGTCCCTCGACCTCGCCTCCTTAAGACGCTTCCCTGGTCGCTGGTCATCAAGGTACATCACGACCTCCTCCTATTTACTTTAAATGTCGTCTGATTTGGAATCTAGGTCAGGGTCAAGTTCCGAGTCTTCTTCTTCGGGGTTGTCCGCAACCTCCCCCTATTCTAAGGAGATGGTCGCAGATAGTAGTTCGCTTCCCCCTTTACCTGACTTGGTCGCTTCTAACGAGGCTGGCATGCTTCACCCCCTCAGGTCGCTGATGTAGGGGTTCACTTAGAAGCCACCAACGTAGAACCTTTTTTAGAACAAGTAGATCCCAATGACGTTCCAACTATTGATAGGTACTTAGCTATGATGGCCGCCAATCCTTGGGCAGAGATAATAAGCACTGTAAAGTAACCCATTCGTAAAATTAAGGAAAAATTTGATATTCCTAATAATTTAGAAATTTTAATTCCTCGCTCTTTTGATCGCATGCATCGTCCGCCTGAGGGCTTTTGCCCCCTCTCAATTATACATTTAGAAGCAGTTCTTCGTTTTTCCTTAGCTCCGCCCATAGCTGATATAATTGCGAAGTTAGATATTTGCCCCATGAAATTGTCACCTAACTCCATTATTCATATAGTTTTTGTTTTCATAATAATGCAATATCACGACCTTGAACCCAGTTTTTGACAACTTTTGGTCGATATATTCGTTATCCCTCTCTGCTCGCTCTAGCGAGCGGGGTTTCTACTACCTCTCTAGCCGTCCGGACTGTAGGTATCTCTCTAGATTACGATCCAATGTTTGACCTTGGCGAGAGCACTTTATTTTTATCCGACCTCCCCCCGGTCACCGCTGGCCCTTCAGATGCAATTGGCATCTCACCAAGCCTGAACCTAAGACTCATGGTAGGGGGTTGGATGGTGATCAAATAATGTTATTACCTCTGAGAATTATGACCCGAAAGAACTTCTATCAGAGGAAGTTTTGAAGCTTGACGGTCTCTCTCCAGCGCCCCTTCGAGTTCGAGACTCCCTAGGTGATTCATTCTTCTTTGGTATTCACCTTATGTGTTCACCTCTTTCTTTCATTTTTGCTACTAACTCTCCTTTTACAGGTAACGTAGTGATGCATGCCCGCGTTACTCAGCTTGCTCGAAATCTGAGGAGGAGAAATTTTCCTGCTGCTGCGATCCCTCCTCCCTCTGATGCTGAAGCTTCTGCTGCCGCTATAGGTGACCAACCTAGCGGGTCTTCTGAGCGCCAAGTGTCGATTCAAGTCGAGGTCGCTAGTGGTGATGCTCATGCGACCTCGGACCCTGTTGAGGTCATTCCCCCTGAAGTCAATCCTGCTACTGGGTCATTTCAACTAATTCTAAGGACACAAGTAAAGAGGTCGCGGTCGCGGTCGCGGTCGCTCCTGCTGCTGGTGAGGCAAGCAAATCCAAGAAGCAAAAGTAAATGATCTTTCACAGATCGTAAAAATGATCTTTCTTAGATCGCAAAACAGATGATCTTTCACAGATCAAACATGATCTTTTTCAGATCACAAAAGGAGATGATCTTTTCCAAATCGCTAAGCATGATCTCTTTCAGCTCGCTTCCAAGTCCTAGACCTTTCACAGGTCGCACGTCACCCTATGATCTTGAGTGCAAAAAGGGCCTTTCATAGGCTACTCGAGATCCAGGATACTCTTATGCGTAGAATTTCTTCAAGTTGTGAACATTCCATGGTCTTGGCAAGTCCTTTCCACCCATTTCTTTCAATCTATATGTTCCTTACTTTTTGATTTCGATGACTTTATAGGGTCTTTCCCAGCTGGGGTCTAACTACATGCTTGGACTCTTCGACCTTCTTTAACACCAAATCTCCACCTTGAAAGTGTCTTGGCTTGACCTTGTGATTGTAGCTTCACATCATTAAACTTTTGTGATGTAAAATCTTGGCTTAAGCGCGATCTCTTCTTTCTTCAATGGTGGTGAGGTCGAATGCTTGTTCTTCATAGTTTTTCTGGGAATCATAGTGTGCGACCCTAGCTATCATCTCACTAACTTCTGCAGGAATTATCGCTTCAATCCCATGAACTAAACTAAATGCTGACTCACATGTTGAGGATCATGGTGTAGTGCGATACGCCCACAACACGCCTGGTAGCTCCTTGACCCACGACCCTTTTGCCCCTTCAAGTCTTGTTTTCAAGTGTTACAGCAATGTGCGATTGGTTACCTCCGTCTGTCTATTTGCTTGTGGATTTCCAATAGCAGTAAAATGGTGTTGTATCTTAAACTCTTGCACCATGCTAGAATTCCCTTCCCTTGGAATTGAGTACCATTGTCCGAGATCAGGATTTGTGGTATACCAAACCTGCAAATTATATTCTTCCAAATAAAATTCATCACCTCATTTTCTGATATTTTTGCTAAGGCCTCAGCCTCTACCCACTTAGAGAAATATTCTACCGCCATAATTACAAACTTTTTCTGGGCTGGTGCCGGAGGGAATGGACTAACAATGTCTATCCCCCACTGATCAAATGGACAAGAAATCCTAAATGGTTCCAGTGGGGTCGCTGGTGTGTGTATCAGTGCTGCATACCTTTGACAACTTTCACATTTTCTGGTGAACTCCATAGCATTCACAAGGGTGGGCCAAAAGTAGCCTTGTCGCGTCACCTTCTGAGCAAGCGACCTGCCACTTGAATGATTACCACAACTTACTTCGTGGATCTCTCTCAGTACATATTGGGTTTTTTCCGAAGTAAGGCATTTTAGTAGTGGTCCCTCAATCGTTCTTTTGTAGATTCATCACCTAGCAACGTGAACCTGTTCGCTTTAAACCTTAGCCTTCTTACTTCAGTGGGGTCGCTTGGTGCGATCCCCCCTTTCAGATCACTATTTATGTCTTCCATGATCTCTCTTCCTCAACCTTCTGCACCTCCAATGTTGGCTCATCCACTTCTGCCACCTCTTTGATCACCACCGAGATGCTTCGGTCCTTCACTCCTATCATCATGACTCCAAATTTTGATAACGCATCAGCTGATTCGTTTTCCTCCCTTGGAATTTGCTGGATCGAGCACCTATCAAATTTTTTCATCATTTCTTTTAGTTTTTTCAAATATTGTGTCATTGACCATTTTCGTGTTTCATTGGATCCTTCAATTTGCATTGCCACCAATCGCGAGTCTGTGTACACATCTAACTTTCTCACCCCGGCCTCGCTTGCCAGTTTCAGTCCCAAAATTAGTGCTTCGTACTCTGTTGCTTTATTGGTGGCATGGAATGCTAATTTTGCTCGACTTCAACCTCGGCCCCACGAGGTCCTTGCAAGAAAATTCCAGCTCCACCGTTACTTGAATTAGGTGATCCGTCTACATGCAAGAGCTAACCTTCCTGCTCCTTCTGTTCCTGTTCACCTGGGAGCTCTACAATAAAGTCAGCAAAAACATGAGCTTTAATAGAAGTTCGTGCTTGATACTCAATGTCAAATTCCCCTAATTCGACCACCAATTTGATCAAACAGCCTGATGCATCTAGCTTAGACATGATTTGTTTGACTGGGTAATTCGTCAATACTATGATCTTGTGGGATTGGAAATATGGTCATAATTTTCTCGCTGTGGTGACCAATGCTAGTGCCAGTTTTTCGATCTGGATATATCTTTTTTCAGCCCCTTGCAACATCCTTCTCACATAGTACACTGGGTTCTGCGACCCTGCTTCTGCTTTTACTAATATCGAGTTCACCGCGTCATCTGAGACTTCTAGGTAGAAACGCAGCACCTCACCAACTTTGGGATTTGCTAGCAAGTGTGGATTTGTTAGTTGATGCTTCAAATCCATCAGTGCTTGTTCTCACTCTTCTGTCCACCTAAAGTCTTTCATCTTTCTCAGTGTCTTAAAAAAATGGCAAATTATGATCTGCTGATCGCGAGATAAAGCGATTGAGAGACGCGACCTTCCCGGTTAGTTTTTGCACATCTTTGACAGTCTTTGGCAAACTCAGGCCCAGGATCGCTTTGATTTTTTCTAGGTTTTCCTCAATACCTTTTTTGCTCACCATGTATCCTAGAAACTTGCCACCTCGAACACCAAATGTACACTTAGATGGATTAAGCTTCATGCCGTAGGTTCTCATCACCTCGAACGCCTTTATGAGTGGTCGAGGTGGCCTCTTGTTTCTTGCTTTTCACCAGCATGTCATCAACATAGACTTCCATGGAGTAGCCAATGAGGTCCTTGAACATCCTATTCACCAGCCTTTGATAAGTAGCACCTTCATTTTTTAGTCCAAAGGGAATCACATTATAACAATAAATGTCATTTTCAGTAACAAAGGAAGTCTTACCTCTGTCCTCTTCCTCCATGAAAATTTGATGGTATCCTTGGTACGCGTCCATTATGTTGAACAATGTGCATCCTGCAGTGGAGTCCACCAATAGATCTATTCGAGATCGCGGGTAGGGGTCCTTTGGGCATGCTTTGTTTAAATCTGTGAAGTCAATGCACATCCGCCTTTTCCCTGATACTTTTGGTACGATCACCACACTTGATAACCAGTCTATGTATTGGACTTCTGCTACGTACCCTGCTTCGAGAAGTTTGTTCACCTCCTCCTCGATGATTTAATTTCTTTCAACTCCGAATGATCTTTTCTTTTGCTTAATTGGTCTCATTTGTGGATCAACATTGAGCCTGTGAACAATGACCTCTGGATCTATTCCCTTAAAGTCTGATGGGCTCCATGCGAATATGTCATTGTTCTCCCTTAAAAATTCTATCATCAATGTCTCCAAAATCGAGGTCATGCGCGACCCAATCGTAGTCGTTTTGCTTGGCTCTCCTTGTGTCAGCTCGATAATTTTATGTTCCTCAGCAGGCTCTATGCGTTCAGGTTTCGACCTTTTCAAGGTGTCTATTACTTCCGCTGGGAGGTCTACTCCTATCTTCTTTTTGACCTTTGCACCTTCTCCACCATTTTTTTTCAAGGACAGATTATAGCACCTCATGGCCTCCCTCTGGTCGCAACATACTACACCAACTCCACCTGGTGTTGGGAACTTCATCTTCAGGTGATAAGTAGACACTAGGCCTGAAACAAGTTCAAACTGAGTCTCCCAAAAATTATGTTATATGCAAATGGAATATCCACAACTAAAAATTTTATCATTAAAGTTCTCCTCCTTGGTTCATCTCCCAAGGAGGCTGGGAGATCAATAGTTCCTAAGGGTGTCACCTGGCTTCCCCAAATCCCACCAAGGCGGTTTGTACCGATTGTAATCGAGTATCATCAAAATCCATTTTTCTATACATCCATGAACAAGATATCCACAGAGCTACCATTGTCCACCAACACCTTGTGCACTTGAAAGTTTGCGATGTCCATTCTGATTACCATGGGGTCGTTCTGCCACCCCACCTCCGCCACAAAATCTTTTTTACTGAAGGTGATCTCCTCATTCTATTCCACACATAGTATGAATTCCTTTCTTTCTAAGGTCCCACTCCTCGCGTATCTTTTACGCGATCTTACTGAATCTCCCCCAGTGGGTCCGTCCGCGATAGTATGGATAACCCCTTTCACAAGAGCACTGTCGCGCGCGACCTCATCATGCCTTTCTTCCCTTCTATTTTCTTGTGTTCGAAATCTCTCCCTACTACGCTCCCAACTCCTCGATCTCTATCTCCTTTCCTCTCTGAGTTCTCTCACTCTCTCATCACCTCGAGATTATCTCACATATTCCTTAAAGTATCCTTGCCTTACCAATATCTCTATCTCATCCTGCAGTTGAAAACAATCCTTTGTATCATGTCCCTTTTCCTTGTGAAATTTGCAATATTTGTTACCCAAATACCTTTTTGACGGGGTAGCTTGTGTTTTCTATGGTCATTGGAGTACATTAGCCTTCTCCACCACCATCATCATCTGCGTTCTCGATGCATTCAGTGGGGTATACTTATGAAATCTAGGTTGATATGGTGCCTCATGATCTTTCTCAAATCGCACCTTACGATCTCTCCCTCGATCTCTACCCCCGTCGCTACCTCAACCTCCAACCCATTCACCGTCCTTCATAGCGTTCATCTCCTCCTCATCAATGTATTTTTAAGCTATCTTCATCAACTGCTCCACGTCCTCTGGAGGATCCCTTGCAAGGGCTGAAGTGAACGGTCCTTTTCTTAATCCGTATATATACTGATAATCATGTCAGACAAAAATTTTCAATGATTCATCCTCCTTTTGCCTTATCGTGAACAAGTATGTAGCCGATCTTTTTTGCTTCTTTTTACTTGCAAAATGAAATGCGAATTTTTGTATCAACTGCCCATATGCATGTCTCGATGGTTCCACTAGGCAAACTGGTGAACCATTCTTATACTTTTCCTATTAGAGTGGTCACAAAAAGTTTAGCATTAATGGAATCAGATTGACGATACAAATTCATTAACAGGTTGAATGCAGCGATGTGCTCCTATGGATCCTTGGTACCATCATACTTAGGCAAATTTGGCATCCTGAAGTGAGGATCCACGGTCTCAGTAAGAATCTTGTTGGAGAATGGCGAGTTCCTATTTTGAGCTATTATCTCTCCCATTCAATTGAGTTCGCTGATTTGGGCTCCAAGCCTTTCTATTTGGTGACCAACATCCTCGACCTCAGCCTTTGATATCCTTGGTTCTCTTTTCTTGCCCTTCCTCTTCTGGCTATACGTTGCATCCGATACTTCTATTGTTGCTCCTTTTTCAGGCACTTCCCCACTATCCTGATCCCTAAGTTCTTCCTCAGCTTCTTTCTCCCTGAACAGTTTCCTTTTTACTGTTTCACAAACTATTGGAGTGGCAGTCCTCCTCTCACACTCCACTAAAGCATTCCTACTTGCTTTCCTACTGGCTTCCTCGATCATTCTCTAGAGCTTATCCCTGGTGATCTAGATGATCTGATCATTTTCCCTTCGTGGGGGTATTGTCTTGGTTCTCCGATATCTATTCTCTCATAGATGGTCCTTCCATCTCGAACTAAGAGTGCTCTTCTCAAATAGTTTCCATAGACGGCGCCAATTGACCCGGGTCACTTTCCGCGGTCTCAATTGAGTATCTCACTAAGCACCTCTCCTAGAGATCTTGTAAGCTCCCCAGACTAAGTATACCTGAGAAGAAACAAGCACGTTAAGCTAGCCGGGACTGTCCCCGGCGAAGACCCTTCGATGTTCAAGTCAGATACAGATCGAGATGTTAAATTGGCGATCTGATAGAATAATATGGTCGAATGTAACTTGAATAACTTACCATAAATGTTGTGAGGTAGATATTTTTATAAGACAGAATGTATGTACTTGCCTGGTCCACGTGGACTCGTCTCCAAGCTTGAGTAGTCTCTTCTTCAAGGGTCTGGATCTTAGACAGCTGGTATCAGGTCATAGTCGGGTCGCTGATCCAGGTCTGGTTGCGTGACCTGACCCGACGGGGCAGTGCATTGATCCATGGACTTTTTGGTGATTTTGGCCCTTTTTTCAGGGGTATTTGTGTCTTTTCCACATATTTAGGTTATTCCCCCATCACATTCATTAAACTTCAAAGTCATGCAACAAGAAAAGGACCAAAGATGGTGAGGATCACAGCCTTGTTCGGCCAAATTTTTAGACAGTTGAGCAAGATAGTGAGCGGCCATATTTGCATCCCTACCAACATGATTAAACACAACATTGCTAACATTGCTGAGATTAAAAAGGGAATCGTCAGTCACAGGTCCAATCCAAGAGGAATCTGCAACACCAGCTTGGAGTTTGGATATCATGGATGACCAATCTCCTTCAATGATCACGGACGACCAGCCACTTTGACGAACCAAGCGGGTAGCAACCTGGGCTGCAAATGTTTTCGCATGCTTCGCGTCCGAGGGACCACCAAGTATTTTGGAAACCCACACAACACACTTGCCGTATTAATCCCGAGCAACAACACCCGCCCCAACCCCAGAAGAGTCCCGATGAACAGCCTTATCGAAATTCACCTTGATGACGTTGGGAGGATGAGACGTCGAAGTGCGGCAAGGTGAATAATGTGGATTGGGATTGAGGAAATGCTGGATGCTTGAACGTAGAGAGGAAACGATACACGGACGTTGTTGTATCTAGCATATCAACAAGTTTGTCATGCAACAATTTCTGATTCCAGCTCCACCAAATGGACCAAGTGAAAACAAGGAAAAGAGCAAACTGGGCCGAATTGAGATGCTCAACAACATGCCGTATCCAAAGCTCCATATCTCTATTAACCTGTGAGACAACACCAAAATGAAGATTAGAAAGCGCCCAAATTTGTCTGACAACAGTACAATGAAAGAGAGCATGATGAGCATCCTCATTTATGAAGCCACAATAAGGGCAATCCAAAGAGCGGGTGCAGCCATGCTTTGCCAAATTGGCACACGTAGGTAGAGCCCCCTTGCTAACTTTCCATGAAAAAAGTTTAATTTTCGATGGAACTCGAGCATGCCAAATGAATTTCCAATCACCTCAAGAACCTGCACTTCCTTCACTGTGAAGATGACTGTCAATTAAGGAGACAACCACATGATAAGCGCTACGGACATTGACAAGACCCCTGCGATCATAATGCCACACGAAACGATCTCCTTGTTGTCGGAAACCAAGCGGAATTGAGAATATGATATCAACATCAAATTTCCAAAACACATCTCGAATTAAAGGCTCATTCGGCGTTTTATTATGCATTATGATAGATTTACTAGTTTGTTGATCCAATGAAACTAGCATGCATAAAACTAGCAACAGAAGATTTGCTTTCTCAAACATGAGATAAAGCCTTGTCGATGTAAAGTTGTTTGGCTCATCCAGCTACGTAAAGAAACAGTCTATTACTCAATTCCTTCTGTCAAACGATTGACAATTATTTTTCAACGAAAAATGACTGGTTGGCAAGAATTGTGTCCGAAGATTGGCAGTCTACCCATTTTCTGTAGATAATAGCTATTGCAGAGGATAGAAAACATAGATTAGTATCTATTATGAAATCATTATGCTACCACTAAGTAAATGCAGAAGTTCCAGTGATATTTCACTGTTGAATTACTGCAAGTTAGGTCACATATTGTCACAATCACTTGAGAAAAGTTTCCAAAACACAATGAGATTCCTCGACACACAGTTATTTAGGTTCCCACAACAATTCAAATGATACAACATCAATAAGATTTGAATGACAAAAGGGTATTACTCTATAACTATCTATTATCGATACGACTACAGTAAATATAAAAGAGGGAAAAGCTACTGGACTTTACTGTAGCATTCAACAAAAACACATACAGGGAAAGAGAGAGAGAGAGAGAGAGAGAGAGAGTGAGTTTTTTAAGAGCTTCATTAACAAGCAAACATAACTCACAAATCAACTGAAATTCTTAAAAACAAGATACAAATGAGGCAGATGCTGCAATACAATTACCATTCCATAAAAATAAACTAATTTATAAAAAATAATTGGAGTCATTGAGAGATAAACTAATCAAATTACAATTTGAACTCAAGTTTCTACTCCCCAATTGATATCAGTATCCCCTCTTCTAAGTCTTCTAGATTGCCTCTTGAAAAGGAATTTTCAGACAATAGTAGTTTTAGGGTCTATGGAATGAAGAATTTTCTAAAAGACGGATTTAAGGTGAGAAGGAATGGCAAATGAGATTGAAGATAAAAGGAATTGGAAAGGAAGGAAAAGAAAATAAGTTGGAAAACGATAGAGATGAGAAGCTTTGTAACGATAAGTGAAGAGTGAGGCGGAGAAAGAACGATGAGTGAGGAGTGAGGAGGAGAAAGTCAGAGTAGGAAAACAGAGTTGGAAAAGAAAAGAAAAAGTGAGCAACAAATAAAATAATAATAAAAAAAGCATCCACCTTGGCTTCAAATTACCCAAGGTGGATAAAGAATAATAGCCACGGTTCTAAATCAGTCGAGGTGGATAAAAAGTTTTAGCCACGGCTAATAATGACATGGTTTTTCTTGATACTCAATGTTCTTGTAGTGTTATTACTTCCAGTTTTTATATATAAAACTTCTCTTTGAAGGCACTTACCTTGCTAAGATGGGTAAGTTGTCCATATAAGTCCTATCCATGGATGACCTAACCTCCTTTAGAAACTCAGCAATACGGCTGCCCTCACCTTCCCCCAATAGCAGGGAATGATCCTCACCTAAGAGCCAAACTGACCCTTAGCTCTTTTTGTAGGAGTGGGGATAAGATCAGCTGGGCCCTTACCTTTAGGATCTCCAGTGAAGCTGAGCTGGCAGAGTGGAAGGAGGACTTTTCAGCAAGGTCGGTCGGGCAAAGAAGCCAGCACCTGGAGTCTAGTCTGCCTTGTTATACAGGATTTTTTGGAACATTTTTCCTACACTAACCAGGTAAAACAATATACACATCAGCATATGTTCTAAAAATTCACTTGCAGTAGGGAAACAACAAGTAAAAAGCTGCAAAAGAATATACCAATAGTCGAATCCATATCCACCTCTTTCCGGCTCAGCCCAAGCGATGAAGATAGTAGGGTGTACTAACTTGTGAGGATCAAAAGGAAAAACATTCCGATTTTCTAGCAAAGCCTGGAAGGCAGCAGGATGGTTTCGGGTAGAGTATTTTAGTTGTCAAGAGGATTTACAGTCCACGCCTGAGGAAACCTCAAGGGTGTGGGGGATGAGATAAAGAAATGGTGACGTTTCTACTCCTTCACAGAGGACTCAGTGGAAAGGAACCGAGCTTTCCCTCGCAAAGTGAAATAAAACAAGCTAGGCCCTGCCCGTTTAAGCACGAAGAAGGAATGGAATCGGGAAGCAGAGGGGGTCTCCCTAAGATTCCTAACTAGAATGTAAAACCCAAACAGTAGGCTGAACGATTTTGGGACTAGCTGATTTAATGGAACGTTAAATAGACAGCCAAATCGCAGAAACTAGCAAGTATGGAAAAACGCAAGCCAACCTCCAGTTGGGCCATGTAAAGGCATAAAAATCCCGCATGAGGGAAGTTGGCGCAAGCATCAGAAGCAAGGACCTGGATCAAGAAATCACCAAGTAGTACGTACGTCCTCCTAATCCCCGCCACATCTTAATCATAAAATCTAAACCTATAGATCTTAAAGGACTTAACGCCAGTTGCGACCAGGCGATTCTCTACCTTCTTCCTTTATCGCTCCTCCTTGCTATTTCCTTTCTCCTCTCTCTCACCTCCATGGTGGGAGGCAAAGTCTGAGGCAGTAGAATTTTCCCCCCATCACCCAAGAGACCCACCAAGTCTATTGGGACACCTGATATCTATTATATTAAAGATTATATATCATTCTTAAGGAATTAATTATTATCAGACAGGAAGTCCATCATCTTCACCTATTTCATGTTTGAGGGTAATTTATAAAAGTTTATTTGGGTTAATTTGGATTAAGAGATTATATGAAACTTGATTACCAAATTTTCAAGAGTTAGGAAGTCACAAATTAGTAAGAAAATAAATTATAGGTTGAAATTGAAATATGTTATAATTTTGATGGACTAAATTGGACATTTTTAAAAATTATATGGTCAAATCTAATAACATTAGGAAATTGAGAGATAAAAGTGAAAATTTTATAAAAGATTAAAAAAGAATAATATAAGACAAGGATAGTGGAGTTAATGGTGGCACGTGTCCCAGCGGTGATTTCCAATGCAAGACACCAAGCATGATCTCAATAATTTAAGCAATGCTCCCTCTAAATTATCTCACCATAAGTATATATATATATATAGGGGGATCACTACTTGAAGCTTATTTGTGTTTCCTCGCAAGATTTGGTAGTGAACAGAGGTAAGTATATACCATCTTTTCCATTATTTTCTTTCGTTATCATTTTCTTTGTCTAATTCTATTTTTTAATCTTCAGTTAATTAGCACCAATTAATAAATTAGTTATCTATTAAACATAACATCTAATTAGTTAACTAATATTGTTACTAATGAATAATTGTTGCCAAATGATATGTAAATATTTAAATACAAACAATAATCAGTGAAACAAATAAATGTATAATTTAGAGAGAGGATTTTGGATAATAGAAAACAAATACTTAAACATATTTAAAATTGATGGTGTTTATATCCAATAAGATTTTCTGTTGATAATTAAAAAATTCAAAATTATCAAAATTTAGCATTTGGTCAAAATTAATTTAATTGTGGTCAAACTTCATTTTGCTATATATATATATAGACTAGCATGAATCCCGTACTATGCATGGAAATTTATAAATTTTATAATCTTTTAATAAATTTGAAATATCTACATAATGGTATGTCATATTTTAATGACCATTTTACTATATACAATAGTGCAAATTTATTTATACAAAACTCAATATTTAATTCTTTACTAAGTTTATCTACAGAACATTTTGAAAATAACAATAGTATATGAACATATTATCATACATTGAGAAATTAAAATTATTTTATAAGTTTTAAATATTATATATATTTTATTATTCAATTAATAAAAGACATTATATAAAAGATATTATTTTATTACCCTATGATATAAATTCTCGTAAAAAAATGTGATTCGTATTAAATGATCAATTTTAATAAAGTTTATGAAACTAAGAACAAATAAAGCATATGCTAACAATAAGAAATATACAATAACATAATAAAAAATATCTAGTAGTTGGATTCATGTCCAGTAATCATCATATATACTGTAAGATCATCGAGTTACCTTTTAATAAATACTCTCTTTTATCATGTTGAATTTTCAACCTGAAGTCATTATTTTTCACTTGATATTGAACTTATTAATTTCATATAATTTTATCTATACTTTTGTTAGTTTCATTTGCTTTTGTCAATGTTAATCTCCATACACACTCTCACAAAACCTGACTATTGACACGCCGTCAAACATAATAAATGTGAATACATTATGATACTATCATATGCCCTAATGATATAAACGGACTTCTCTTAGAAAAAAAATATATTTCGTAATAAATTGTCCCTTTTGCAATCAAGTTTCTAAAAGGAAAAAATATAGTATCACTTTTGATTTTCTTCATAAAACATAAATAGAACAACATTTATAATTAATAAAAAGTAGAGATATTTATATTTCTAAATTATATGCATACTAAGAAATTCTGAATGCTACAATTGTGAGATGTAGAGCAATATCCACATAATAAAACATTCTAATAGTTTAGCTTGTGCCTAAATATTATTATAAAAACCTGTAAAGTAATCAAATTACTTTTTAATGAATAATTCGTCTATCAAGTTGAAATTTCTACCATGAACATCTAAATTATGAAATAAGTAGATAGTAACAATTATAAAATGAAAATAACAAATACCTAAGAATGAAAAATTAATATGAAACTACATGTAAACATCACTAAATACTAAAATGGACGAAAGAAATTTTGTGCAGAAAATATCACAAATACTTTTAGTCTGTACATATCATTAAATAAGAATTTTAAATAAATAAACAAGAAATTTAATGAACAAAACTTGAAAAATTGGATAAGTTTAATACAAATAAAAGCATATAAACTAAATCTCCATATCTAGAAAAGAGGGCAAGAAATGAAATTTTAATTAAACTTCTTTTAATTGAAATTGAAAAAAAAAAAATGTTGATGAACTATTATTAGATAAAAATATATGTTCATTTAGTGTTCAAGTAGAGAAATCATGACCAATCGGTTGAAAAGAATTATGAAATTTAAAAGAAAATAATTTGAACGAAATATTGTACCTAAATGTAAATATTTAAATAGAAAAATTATTAATCAATGGAATAAACAAAGAATGAAATGGAACATGATGAAAAAAAAAAAGATAATTCAAAAATAAAATTTAAGTAAATACTAACAAATTAATAATAAGAGAAAATAAATAAATAACAAAATTATAAAACTTTTAGGAAGTAAGTATCAGGAATACTTCATGGGAGGTTCTCTACTAAAAAAGTAAAAATATATTGAAAAGATTAAAAAAGAAGAAGATTATCTAAAACACAAAGAAAAATGCATAAGCGTGGTGAAATTGGATATCAAATTGCAAAAGAAAAATCATTAAAAAATGCATCAGAAAAAGAAGCTAGCACTGCTCTATGAGGTTGCCCTACATTAATGAATATTATGTTATCATGTTATACATAGAGAAGCCTTTTTATTTTCTAAAAAAAATTATAAACAAAACTTGAAATTGAAAAATTCATATATCTATCAAGTATGACCGCCATTTTGTATTGCAATAAATCCCAACCTATGAAACTTACAATATATTTGGTGTTAAAATTTTGATAGAGCAACAATTCGAAAAATTATTTTACTAAGGAAAAAAATATTTATATGTGAGAGGATGACCTAATGTATTTTGTAACATAATCTTTTAAACAAATCAAGCATTGGCCTATGCTTTTCAAACCTAAATAACAATGAAATTTAAAAATCAACTCCAATCAGAAAAAACTAAGAAAAAGAAAAAATATTAATATCATCAATATTAAGTTAAAAACTAACTTTATCAATATCAATGAACTAAAATAAAATCATCAAAAACATATATTAATGAAAGATATACATTGTAAAAGATAATGATTTTACCTGATTAATTAACTTAAGAATTTACTAAATGAGATATACCAACAGATTGATATAAGTTTAGTGACTAAAAAGTATATGATTAAAATAAAAATAAATGATTAATCATAAGATAAATATTTTTTTATATCAATTGTTTAAAATAAATTCAAATTTGATTAGTATCCTAATTTTGATGGTGTAATCTAGTATAGATAAACACTAGTCTTGCATATATGAATTTTTAGATAAATACAAATTTAAGTTTTAATTTTAAAAATGTATGAGATTTCAACCAATGAGATGTTTTCTTAACAATTAAAAAATTCAAAATCACCAGAAATTAGTATTCAGTCAAAATTGACTGATTTTGATCAACTATCATTTTGATATATATATATATATATATACTAGCATGAACCCCGTGCTATGCACGGAAGATTTTAAATTTTATAATATTTTCATAAATTCTAAAGTTTATAATTGTGTGTCATATTTTAATAACTATCTTACTATATAAGAACAAAATTATTTAAATAAATTATTATTAAATTCTTTATAAGTTTATTTACGGAATATTTTGATAATAGCAATAGATATTATAATATGTTACACATTGATAGACAAATATTTTATAAGATTCAAATACCACATATATATAGTTTCTTATTCAACTAATATATTTTTAGTAAAATAAAAATATTAGTATTAAATATATTATTTTAAATTATTGTCATATTACACTGTGATATAAATTCCCCCTAAAAGAATACGATTTGAATTAAATGATCTTTATAAAATTTCTCAAAAAATAATAAAAAACATTAGTAACACTGGAAAAAAAGTTACAATATCTTAAACTAATAAAAAAGCAAAGATATATACACATATATATATATATATTTATATCTCTAAATTATATGCTAACAGTAAAACTATATAATAAGAAATTTGGAAGGCACAAACATAACAGATACAATTAAAAGTTTCTAGTAGTTGGGTTCATGCCCATTTATCATAGATACTGGCAGATCATCGAGTTACTTATTAATGAATAATTTCTTTTATCACGATGAAGTCCAACTTCAACTCATTATTTTTCAGTTGATATTGAACTTGTTAATTGCCTATGATTTTATTTATCTTTTTGTCGGTTTCATTGTCTTTTGAAAGACCAGATAACAAAAATTAAATAATTTACTCATAAATTTTATTTTCTATATATACTTTCACAAATCTTAATTTTTGGCATGCCATTAAACATAAAAGTATGTCATACTCTAATGACCCCTTACTATGTATAATAGTTCAAACTTATTTATACAAAACTCAATATTGAATTTTTACTAAGTTTATTTACTGAACATTTTGAAAAGGGTAAATTACACTTTGACATTCGAATTATGCTCGTTTTTATACTTTGTCATTTAAACTTTTTTCATGTCAACTTACCATCTCAACTTTGCAAAATTTGCACTTTGAAATATATGACCATTTTTTGGTCGATTTTTCTATCGTAAAAATATCACATGCAGTGCACATGTGATATTTAAGGACAATATAGTGTTGTTTTTTCAGCATGTGCACTGCATGTAATGTTTTTCAGGTAGAAAATTCGACCGAAAAATGATTATATATGACAAAGTGCAAATTTCTCAAAGTTGAGATAGTAAGTTGACACAAAAAGAAAAGATAACAAAGAATAAAAACGGACATAGTTTGAATCACAAAATGCAATTTACCTTTTGAAAATAACCATAGCATAATTATCGTATAGATATTGAAGAAAAACTTGTTTTATAAGTTTCAAATACTATGTATATTTAAGTAAAATATAAAATATTGATATTTAAAAAAATGTTTTATAAGTTACTATCATATTTGTCGGGTAAAATGCTTTTTTGGTCCCGTAAGATTAGGGCATTATTTATTTTGATACCACAACTTAGGTAGGTGGTTGTTTTAGTCCCATAAATTACGTTTTTAAGCTTTTTTGGTCCCAACAAATCATGTGCAACTTAGGTAGGTAGTTGTTTTAGTCCCATAAAGCACATTTTTCAGTTTTTTTGGTCCCAAATGTAGGTGGCTGTTTTAGTCCCATAAAACACATTTTTCAATCTTTTTGGTCTCAAAATTCCATGTGTTAGGACGAAAAAAAATCGAAAAACGTGTTTTATGGGACTAAAACAGCCACCTACTTAAATTGTGGTACCAAAACAAATAATGCCCTAGTCTTACGGAATCAAAAAAACATTTTGCCCCATATTTGTCCTATGAAATAAACAAATTTCTCTTAGAAAAAATAATATTCACAATAAATTTTCTCTTTTGTAATCCAAATCTTAAAAAGAAAAGATTATTATCAATTCATGTTTTAATTTCCTTCATAAAAAATAAATTTAACAGCATTCAAAACTAATAAAAAGTAAAGATATTTATATGTCTAAATTTGATGCTAAGAAGACATATATACAATAAAAAGTTTAAAAGGCTACAGATGTAAGATATAATGGTAATAATGCACCTAATAAAGAATTTGTAGTAGTTGGGTTTGTGCCAATTAATTATGATAGATGTTGTAAAATGACTGAGTTATCTTTTAATGAATAACTTATAATGTGTTAGGTAGAATTTCTTACCATGAACTTCTAAATTAGAAAATAAGTAGATAGTGACAATATAAATGTATATATACGTACTTTATGAAAAGAAGATGATTGATACCTAATTATGAATGAAAAATTAATATGAAACTATACAAAAAGATCACTGAATACAAAAAAAATGGATGAAGAAATTCGGTGGAGGATATCACAAAAAAAAGATATAGTCTATACATATCATTCAATAAGAGTTTTAAATAAATAAACATTAAATTTAATGAACAGGATTTGAAAAATTGGAGAACTTTAATACAACTAAAAATATATAAACTAATTTAAGCAAAATATTCATGACTATACCTCCACACCTAAATAAATAGTGCAATAAATGCAAACTTTTTGGTTTACTTATTCTAATTGAAATTGAAACAGAAAGATGTTAATGAACTATTATTAGATAAAACTATAAATTCATTTAGTGATCAAGTAGAGAAATCATGATTTTCATTGAGACAAATTACGAAATTAGAAATAAAATTATATGACCGCATTATTGTAGCTAAAGATAAATATTTAAATAGCAAAATCGTTAATATATAAGATCAAATAAATAAATTATAAAATTACAAAACTTATAAGAAGTAAATACAAGAATACATATTTAAGAGATGAAGAAAAGAAGATTAACTAAAACACAAAAAGAAAAATACATAAGCAATGTGAAATTGGACATCAAAAAGCAAAAGAAAAAAATTTGGTAATGCATCAGGAAAAAAAGCTAGTTATTGTATCAGGTTGCCCTTTAAATTAATGAAAAATATACTATCATATTAGAAATTGAGAAGCCTTTTTATTTTCTAAAAATAATTATAAACAAAATTTGAAATTAAAAAATTAATATATTTGATCAAGTATGGTCTCCCTTTTGTATTGCAAAGCTTGCAATATATTTAATGTTAAAATTTTGATAAAGCAACATTCACAAAATCATTTCAGTGAGGAAAAAAATGTGCATATGGGAGAAGATGGCAAAATGTATTTTGTAACATAAGTTCTTAAATTGTGCAGTGGCTTATGGTTTTTCAAACATGAATAATAATTAAATACTAAAAATCAAATCTAATCAGAAAAATATTAAGAAAAAGGAAAAAAATATTAATGTGAATAAATTAATAACTTACTTTATCAGTAGTAATGAACCAATAAAAAATTATTAAAGAAATGTCAATGAAAGATATAAATTGTAAAAAATATTGATTTACCTAATTAATTAAATTAAAAATTTATTCAATGAGATATACTAAGAGATTGGTATAAGTTTAGTGACTAAAAAATATATGGTTAAAATGAAAATAAGTTATTAGTGATAAGATATATATTTTTTATGATAAAAAATAATCCTAAAATTTGAATTTGTTTAAAATAAATACAAATTGAATTAGTATCCTAATTTTAAGGTAGAATCTAATATAGATAAACACTAATTTTGAAGATATGATTTTTTAGATAAAGGCAAATTTAATTTTTAATTTAAATTATATGAGATTTCGAATCAATGAGATTTTTTCTTAACAATTAAAAAATTCAAAATCACCAGAAATTAGTATTTGGTCAAAATTAGCACAATTACGGTCAACCATCGTTTTGCTATATATAGATACTAGCATAAAACCCATGCTATGCACGGTTATAGATTGTTTCTTTTTTTAAATAGAATACATTTTTGTAATATATTTCACTATAAATGAATCTTTTACGTCAAAATATATTTTCATTTCTAAATATGGGTAAGACATAGTAGTTTTGATTTTTTTTAATTTATTTTTATTGTTATTGTAATGATATCTTCTGACACGTACAATATATATATTTGTACTTACCTAAATTTGTATTTATATGAGGATTAATTTCAACAATTATGACATTCTGTTAATGTAGATCATCTTTTACATATATCCAGTCCTACATAAAAATATAAAGAGTAAAGAATTTATCTCTATTAATGTTCATAAATCTAAATTGATCTTACTTATTTAAAAATAAATAAAATATTAAGCAAGAATAGAAACTTACTTGTAATGAGTTATAAGAAAGAAAGCTGCAAGGAAAAAAAGAAAGAAAGAAAGATGGGCGATAAAAAGAAAGTTCAATTTAAAATAATTTCAAAATCTCAATATCATTTCATCAATTTGAACAAAAGAAGATAAGGAGTAAATTGGTCATGTATAACAAAGTAAAAAAGAACAAATAAAAATGGAATATCTAAGTTCAATTAAAACAAAACTATGGCAACATTATTATCGGCCATGAAAGAATAAAAAATTCTTTCACCGATGCAAAGAAATATTAATAGATTAAAATTGAATGTGAAAACAAAAGAATGAGTTGCAGAATATATGAACAATTAAAACAACAAATATTTATCATGGCAAGAGAAAAGAAAACACATTAAAAGAAAAGTTATGATAATGAAAAAGATAAAGCATGTAGAAGCTTAAAAATACAAGATAGATTGAAATGTATAAGTCATAATTGCTATGCCTTTAATAATAAAGAAAAAAAAATGGACCAAATTGATATGGTATAGACTGATAGCAATTTGCAAATCATATTGCTATCTATTCAATTTTTTAGATTTTTGGGAGCAATATAACATGTAAAATATAAATAGAGAATAGTATGGCTTATAGTGATCTTTTGAAAGATAAAATATGAAACTTTATTTTTATGAAAACTCAGGTTAATTATTTTATAGCTAGTATTTTGAAGTGAACTAAGAAGTTAAATGCAATAACTTACTAATATGTAGGTTATATATTTTTTCTTTTTAAAAAATGTGAATCACAAAATAACATTTTCTTGTTTATCAAATGAATGAGCTAAATTCAACTTAAATATTGATAAGTTACTACCATCCCCTTATCATGTTATTTAAGCCAAAAAACATTGAATAATTAAAAAAAAATACAAAAGGCAAAAGCAACAGAAAGTATATCTTTAAGTTTTTAAGTAAAACCACACAATAAAAAATGAAAATAATACTAAAGATATATTAAGAAATTAAATTAACCTCTCTATTTATTATTATTTTAACATGTCTACAAATTTTTTAAATTAAAATATACAAAAGAAGAAGCAAAATTCAAACAACAGTCTGTGGAATTTTTCAGAAAAAGAGCTCGAATTACATACACGTGAAAATATATATATTTCCATGTAAATGTAAACATATGATCATATAGATTTAGTAGTAACACATTTAGGTAGTTCGAGAAACTAACTACGTAAAACTTTAAATCTGGTGGTTTTTTACATCTTGTAAAACATAATTAGTGGACAAAAACTTTAAAATCTGAAAAAGAAAAAAATTAACTATAAAAATAAAATTTAATGGATGAAACTGTAATATATTAAAAAAAGAAAATCTTAAAAAGAATAACAAAGTTAAACTATAAACCAAAAATTTAATAGATGAAACTATAATATATATAAAAGAAACTGGTGGATAAAAAAATACAAAAGGATAAATACTTAAACAGAAAATAAACACTAAATGCCAGACTAAGTAGAATTATACAAATAATATGAAACGAAATATGTACCTATTAACACTAATAAATATGTTACTAAAAACAAAAAGTAAATAAATTCTGAAAAAAAACAAAATTAAACTATAAAATAAAAATTTAATGGATGAAAATATAATATATATATATATAAAGTGGCTGATAAAAAGATACAAAGTGATAAATATTTAAACAAAAATAATCACTATATGGCAGATTAAGTAGAGTCATACGAATAAATGTTAAATGATATATGTAACTTTAACACTAAATAAATGTGTTCCTTCTTGTCAAAAACAAAAATAAACAAATGAAATAAATTTGAAAAAGAATAACAAAATTAAACTGTCAAATAAAATTTAATGAATGATATTGTTATATATAAAAAAATCTGGTGTGTAAAAAGATCAAAGGAGTAAATACTTAAAGGAGAAATAAATATTAAAATTTAATAAATGAAATATAAGAAAACACACTCAAATTTATGAATTAACTTGTCTATACCCGCAAGTGAAGAAGTTGTTAGAACTCATAAAATAAGAAAAACCTTGCCCATGGGCGCCCGGGGGGGGGGGGGGAACGTATATATGATATATCGCATAATTAATTAACTCAATAAATAAAATAATTTATTGACAATTAAAAAACCAACAAAGTACAAATGCTTACTAAAAAGAAGTATACGCAAAATTCAACCTCTAGATCTGTCAAAAAAGTATCAATAAAATAATCAAACTAATCATGGGAGTGAATTTAAATAAATAGAAAAATATAATAATTAACATAAATCATGTATTTCATGAATTCATGAAAACATAAAAGCAACAAAAGATACATGCCTTGGATTTTATCTTATTATATGAGTTTTTCCAATTTTCACTTGCGAGTAATTAATAGTTAGAGAGTTTGCTTTCAATAGTTATCAAACACTTAGTAAATGGTGCAAAAATGTATAAACTATATTATTATTTATAAATATTATGATTATAGCAATATTATATGATATTATATATAAAGAAAAGAGATAAACTCAATATTCCATCCCATCCTCCCTCTTGAACCAAAAACGATTAGAAAGATTATATGAATCAGAAAATAGAAAAAGAAATAAAATAAAATGACAAAGTTAATAAAAGAAGTTCGAAAAAATTATATTCAAAAAGTAATTAATTTAACATGACAAAGAAAATTAGGAACATAATCACTATGTGACTGTCTAATCAAAAAATGAAAAAAGGTTCACACGCATGAAGGTTCATAAGAATGAAAATCTTTACATACAAACAAATAATTAGAAAGAAACGAACCATCAAGAAAAACTAATAATTTAACAAATGTTTACCATGCATTTTTGTAAAGCCTAAATACAATATAGCACTATATCGGAGGATAGCCATCCTCCATAGTAATTTTTGGAGGACAAAATATAAAGTTCTATTTACATGAAAACTCAACATGAATTTTTTAATTTATAGCTCATATATATTTTAGAGTAAATTATGAACCTTATATAAATGGGTGAACTACTACTAATGTTAATCAACCTTTTCTTTCTTTACTTTCATCGAATCACCAAATAACATATTTTCATTTCTCAAAAGGATAATCATAATTCAATTTGATTACAATTAAATAATAAGCAATTTACAATTTAATATTTTTCTATTGAAATGCATGATTTAAAAATTTAAGTATATATATAATACAAAATACCTAAAAAGTTGGAGAGAGAGACAATGGCTACAAAATATAAATCAATATGTAAATAATGAAATTCAAAATTTATTTGCTAGATAAAAAAACCCATGTAAGACCATCAAAACCTAAAACCAAGAGAGAAGAAAAAAGAAAAGAAAAATTCAAACTCAACAACATATATTATAATAAGATTACCAAAAACCTCAAACTGAAATTGAGAGTGTATAAAATTCATTAGAAAGTGAAGACGTACTTTGATTAAATAAGAAGTAAAAAGAAAAATTAAACAAAAACTGTAGATACATAAAGAAATGATAAATATGATTTATAATTTGATTGATACATACCTTCAAAAGGTGAACACCATCAAATGGACTATTTTTGAAAGTTTGACAAATATTTGGCAATGTTCCGGCGATCATTCTTGATAAAAATTCCCGTGGAACTTTCAATACATGTAATCAAAAATAAACTTCTAACAATAATTAAAAAATTAATTAATTTATAGTTAAAAGAATGAAATAAAAGTTGTAAGCTGAAAAATGAATACAAATAGGGAAGAAGAAAATATTACCTGGTTAAAAAGTTTGAGAACGTAAAAATATACACATATGGGAATAGCCACTGGCCAAACAAAAAATGATTACTTTATAACCAAAGAGAAAGAAAAAAGAAAAAAGCAAAGGCAAAACCTAACAAATTTTTCAAAACCACTGACGAAAATTTTGGAAAGCCTAATATTAAGGCTAAGTGGTTCAATGGATAAACAATTCAATAAATATCTGTACTTTGAAATTGTTATCTAATATTTAGGCTTAAATGTAGGGATATGCTACATTCAATATTAATTATTTAAGATAAATAATTTAAATAAGTTTTATAATATTGGAGATAGAATTTTTGATAAATACAAATAAATATATTTAATATATTTAAATACAAATAAAATTAGTATTATAATCTTGGAGATAAAATTCTGGATAAACACAAATAAAATATTTAATATATTTAAAATAGATGACTTTTTCTAACCAATAAGATTTTTTATTGACAATTAAAAGATTTTGGTTATAATTTTGGAGATAAGATTTTTAGATAAATCCAAAGTAAATATTTAATATATATATATAAAATAAATTATATTTCTAACCAATAAAATTTTTTCTTGACAATTAAAAAATTCAAAATTACCATAAATTAGTATTCAGTCAAAATTGATTTGATTTTGGTCAACCATCGTTTTGCTATATATATATATTATAGATGTAGATATGTAGATATATAGACATAGATATATAGATATGCTTGATTTTGTGTTATTTTTTAGTGTAAAATAGTAATAAAAAACTTTAAAAATATCGGATGCAAAATGAACCCCATGCTATGCATGGAAGATTTTAAATTCTATAGTATTTTCATAAATTCTAATTCTTATAATTATATGTAATATTTTAATAATCGTCTTACTGTATAATACAATAGTGATATTTATATCAAAATAAATGTTAAATTCTTTATAAGTTTATTTATGGAATATTTTGAAAATAACAATAGAATATTATAATATGTTTACACATTGATAAAAAAAAAAGATTTTGTAAGATTCAAATTAAATATATATTTTTTTATTCAATTAATATACTTTTAGTAAAAATAAAAATATTAGTATTAAATCATATTATATTGTGATATAAATTCCCTAAAAGAATACGATTCGAATTAAACAATCCTTTAATAAAGTTTCTAGATAATAATAAAAAAAATTAGTAACACTGAAAAAAGTTAACAATATCTTAAACTAATAAACAAACAAATATATACATATATATATATCTAAATTATATGCTAACAATACAAATATACAATAAGATATTTGAAACAATACAAATATAACATATATAATTATAAATTTCTAGTAATTGGGTTATGCCCATTAAGTATTACAGATACTGTCAGATCATCGAGTTACCTTTTAACGAATAATTGCTTTTATCATGTTGAATTTCCAACTTCAACTCATTTATTTTCACTTGATATTGAACTTATTACTTGCCTATAATTTTATTTTATCTTTTTGTTGGTTTCATTTTCTGTTGATGGACCAAAGAATAAAATTAAATAATTTACTTAATCTCTATACGTACTCTCACAAATCTTATTTTTTGGCATGCCATTAAACATAAAATATGTCATGTTTTAATGACCCCTTATTATATATAATAGTGCAAACTTATTTATACAAAACTCAAATATTGAATTATTACTAAGTTTATTTACTGAACATTTTTAAAAGGGTGATTTGACATCCGAATTATGCCAATTTTTACACTTTGTCATTTAAATTTTTTTCGTGTCAACTTACCATCTCAACTTTGAAAATTTTGCACTTTGATATATATGATCGTTTTCTAGTTGATTTTTCTATACGAAAAACATCACATGGAGTGTACATGTGATATTCAAGGGCAATGCAGTGTCTTTTTTTCCAGCATGTGCACTGCACGTGATGTTTTCTCGGCAGAAAATTTGAACGAAAAAAGACTACATATGACAAAATGCAAATTTCGCAAAGTTGATATCATAAGTTGAAAAAAAAAAAAAAAAAAGATGGCAAAGTGCAAAAACGGGCATAGTTCGAATGACAAAATGTAATTTACCCTTTTGAAAATAACCATAGCATATTATCATATTTTAGATATTGAAAAAAATTATTTTATGAGTTTCAAATCCTATATCTATTTTCTTAATCAATTAATATATTTTCAGTATAAGTTACCATCATATTTGTCCTATGAAATAAATGAAATTTCCTTGGAAAAAATAATATTCACAATAAATTTTCTCTTTTGTAATCCAATTTCTTAAAGGAAAAGAAAAGATTATTATTATATCATTTTTTAATTTCCTTCATGAAAATTAACGTATAACAGCTAGCATTGAAACTAATAAAAAGTAAATATATTTATACTTTTAAATTTTATGCTAACAATACATATATACAATAAAAAAATTGATAGGCTACAAATGTAAGATATGATAATAATAATACGCCTAATAAGAATTTTTAGTAATTGGGTTTGTGCCATAATTATGATAACTACTCTAAAATAATTGAATTACTTTTAATGAATAATTCATGCTATTAGGTTGAAGTTCCTACCATGAACTTCTAAATTAGAAAATAAGTAGATAGTGACAATATAAATATATATATATATATATATATATATTTACGTAGTTTATCAAAAGAAGATAACGGATACCTAATTAAGAATGAAAAATTAATATGAAACTATACAAAAAAATCACTAAATACAAAAAATGGATGAAGGAAATTTGGTGGAGGATATATCACAATATATATATATATATATATATATATAGTCAATACCATCATTCAATAAGAGTTTTAAATAAATAAACATGAAATTTAATGATCAGGATATGAAAAATTGGAGAACTTTAATACAAATAAAAACGTATAAACTAAATAACAGGGCAATAAATGCAAAATCTTAGTTTCTTATTCTAATTGAAATTGGAAAAGAAAGATGTTGATAAACTATTATCAGATAAAAATATATATTCATTTAGTGATCAAGTAGAGAAATCATGATTTTGATTGAATGAAATTATGAAATTACAAAAAAAAAAAAAATAATATGACCGGATTATTCTAGCTAATGATAAATATTTATATAGAAAAATCATTAATAAGAGCAAATAAATAAACTATAGAATTAAAAAAATTTTAAGAAGTAAATATAAGAATACATCATGTAATTCTCCATCATGTAATATTTGAGAGGTGAAGAAAAGAAAATTAACTAAAATACAAAAGTAATGTGAAATTAGACATCAAAAAGCAAAAGAATAAAAAAAAATGGTAATGCATCAGGGAAATAAGCTAGTGCTGCTATATCAGGTTGCCTTTACATTAATAAAAAATATAATATCATGTTATACTTTGAGAAGCCTTTATTTTTTAAAAACAATTATACATAAATTTGAAATTAAAAAATTCATATATTTATCAAGTATGACCACCCTTTTGTATTGCAATAAATTCAAACCTATGAAGCTTGCAATATATTTAACATTAAAATTTTGATAGAGCAACATTCACAAAATTATTTCACTAAGGATGTTCATATGGGAGAAGATGGCAAAATATATTTTATAACATAAATTTTAGGGTAAAATGCATAAAACCCCCCTGTGATTTGAAAAGTCTGCTAAAACCCCCCCGTGTTTTTGAAATAGGCAAAAACATCCCTTGTGTTTTATAAAAGTCAGCAAAAAAACACCCTTTCCGTTGTGAATTAATGGAGGGTGTACTGCACGCGCGTGTTGTGCGTATGGGGCTGTTATCTAGCCTTTTTTATGCCTTTTTTGTGCAATTTTGACAAAAATACCCTTATGGGGCCTATATATTTGACTAAGTGCATCTTTGACTTGTTTTGAGTGTATTTCCTTTATATTTTGAATGCATGTAAAAAATTAAGTATTTTTTTTAAATATATTTACTTAAAAATACAAAAAAAGTATATAAATATTTTGAAGTTTTATAATCTAAATTGAAATATTAAATTAAAACTTAAATACAAAAATTAATATAATAAATTCATTTTTTAAATTTAAATATCTTAATGAATATAAGTGTTAATAAATATCTAAATCTAATATAAATGTTAATAATTAAACAACTTTTTATAAATATATTTACTTCAAAATACAAACATAAATGTTAATAATTATTTATATATTATAGTGTAATCTAGTATAGATAAACCCTAATCTTGCATATATGAATTTTTAGATAAATACAAATTTAAGTTTTAATTTTAAAAATGTATGAGATTTCAACCAATGAGATGTTTTCTTAACAATTAAAAAATTCAAAATCACCAGAAATTAGTATTCAGTCAAAATTGACTGATTTTGGTCAACTATCGTTTTTACTATATATATATAGATATATAGACTAGCATGAAGCCCGTGCTATGCACGGAAGCTTTATAAAGTCTATAGTACTTTATAAATTCTAAATTGCGTAAAGCGAACTTATTTATACAAAACTCATATTGAATTCTTTACTAAGTTTATTTATGTAACATTTTGAAAACAAAAATGACATATTATCCTATTTTTACTCCCAAAAAATTATTTTATAAGTTTCAAATATTATATATTTTCTTATTCAGTTAATATATTTTTAATAAAATAAAAATATTAGTAGTAAAATATCCTATTATCCTGTGATATAAATTCTCCTGGAAAATACGATAAGAAATAAATGATCCTTGATAAAGTTTTCAAAAGGAAAAATAAACATAATTTAGTAACACTTTTTATTTTCTTAATAAAAAAACTAACAATATCTTAAACAAATACAAAAGGTAAGATCTATATACATATATATATTTGTAAATTATATACTAACATACAAATATACAATATGAAATTCGAAACGGTATGAACATAACATATAATAACAATAATGCATACAATGAAAAATTTCTAGTTGTTGGGTTCATTCTCATTAAATTAACAAAATTACACTTACACCCCTTCGAAAATTCACCGTTTACACCTGACCCTCTTCCGTCACGATTTGAACGAAAAATGTTGATGTTAGCAAACTAGTTACATATATTTTTAACTCTACCCCTCACTTAATATTCTCCTGTAATAATTTTATACTTATAAGGGAAAAGATGTAATAATGTTAACCTCACTCCATATATATACATTACATTTATCCCTGTATGAGTACAAATATACACATGAGAATGTTAAATGAGCAGCATAATTTAAAATTTATGTAATTTTACGGATGGCATAAATATTATTTCGTCTAAACTCTAATGAAAGGGGGTCAGGTATAAACGGATAATTTTTGGAAGGGGTGTATGTATAATTTGGAAACTTCGTTGGGAAAAGTGTAATTTTGCATTTTTAAAGGGGTTATAAGTTTAATTAATCCTAAAATGAATAATTTACTCATAAATCTAATCTCTCTATATACTCTCACAAATCATGATTTTTGGCATGCCATCAAAGACATTAGACATAAAAGTATGGCATATTTTAATGACCCATTAATTACTATGTATAATAGTGCTAACTTATTTATACATAACTTAATATGGAATTCTTACTAAGTTTATTCCCAGAATATTTTGGAAATAATCATCGCATATTATTATATTTTAGACATTGAAAAAATTTTTGGTTTATAAGTTTCAAATTCTATGTATATTTTCTTATTCAATTAGTATAATTTTCCTAAATTCAAAAATATTAACATTTAAATACATTACGTAAAGTATATTATCATATTTTCCTATGATATAAATGGATTCTCGTACGATTCAAAATTAAACATTTTCCCTTTTCTAATGAAGTTTTGAAAGGAGAAAAAGAAAAAGAATATGCTAGTACCAACTTGTGATTTCCTCTATAAACAAAAATAAATTTAACAGGATTAGATACTAATAAAAAGTAAAGATATTTATATATTTAAATTATATGCTAAGAATACATATATACAATAAGTAATTTGGAATGCTATAAACTTAAAAATATAATAGCAATAATATAAATAATAAAAAAATTTCTATTGGATGGGTTTGTGCCCATTAATTATCATAGATATTATAAAATAATTGAATTACGTTTTAGTGAATAATTCCTTCTATTAGGTTGAATTTTCTACCCTGATTTCTACATTAGAAGATAAGTAGATAGTAAGAAGATAATGGATACCTACGAACGAAATATATTAATATGAAATTATATGTAAACATCACTAAATACTACAATAGAAGAAGAAAATTTGGTGGAGAAAATAACACAAAAAAATTTAATCTATACAAATAATTCAATAAGAGTTTTAAATAAATAAACATCAAATTTCATGAACCAAACTTGAAAAATTAGAAAAAGTTTATACAATAAATTCATAAAAACCAATTTAAGCAAAATATTCACGGCTATATCTCCTCACCTGTAAAAGAGGGCAATAAATGCAATATCCAGTTAACTTTTTCTGATTGAAATTGAAAAAATAAAGATGTTGATGAACTTTTATTAGATAAAAATATATATTCATTTAGTGGTCAAATAGAGAAATCATGACTATTTGAAATCATGACTATTTTAAATATCTTATATATTTATTTTGTGTTTACCCAAAATCTTATCTCCAATATTATAATTGAACTCTTTTAATTGTCAAGAAAACATCGGTTAGAAACATGACCTATTTTAAATATATCAGATATTTGTTTTGTATTTATCCAAAAATACATCTCCAAGATTATAATTAATTTTTATTAACGATAGAAAATCTTCTTTTTTTAGAAACATCATCTATTTTAAATATATTAAATATTTCTTTTGTATTTATTTAAAATCTTATTTCTAATATTAAAATACTAATTTAATGTGTATGTATCTTAAATAGTTTAATATTTTAAGATTAAGTTTTATTTATAATTCAATTTTACGTCAATCGAGTTTATTTCTAAGATTAGTGTTAATTATTAACACTAAAAAATATCCAAACAAAATCAAATCTTAAAATACAAATTATTTGTGTGTATCCAAACCAAAACTTTCGATTACTTAATGATGGTGGTCTCTGTCGTATTTGTATTTAAATAGAACATAGTCTACCTTTGCATCTCTTCATTTATTAGATAAGCGCAATAGAATTAATAGAAACCGGTTATTGTACATGCAAAGATAAATATTTATATAGAAAAATCGTTAATCAATGAAACAAACAAAAGTAATCTATGAAACATGAAGGAAAAAAAGATAATTCAAAAATAAAATTTCAAAAAAAGTTTAAGTAAATATTAAAAAATTAATCATAAGAATAAATAAATAAATTATAAAAATTACAAAATTTTAAGAAGTAAATATAAGAAGACTTCATAGTAGATTCATCTTAAAAGAGTAGAAAAATAATACTTAAAAGATGATAAAAAGAAGATTAACTAAAACACGAAAAGAAAAATACATAAGCGATGTGGAATTAAACATGAAAAAGCAAAAGAATTTAAAAAAAAAACATTTAGTAATGCATCAGTGAAATAAGCTAGCACTCCTTATCACGTTGACATTTACGTTAGTGAAAAATATACTATCATGTTATACATTGATAAGCTTTTTATTTTCTAAAAACAATTATAAAGAAAAAAATTGAAATTAAAACATTCATACATTTATCAAGTATGATCATTCTTTTGTATTTTAATAAATGCACACTTATGAAGCTTACAATATAGTCAATGTTAAAAGTTTGATAAAGCAACGTATTAACATTCACAAAATTAATTTACTAAGGAAGAAAACTATTCATACGGAGAAGATGTCAAATGTATTTTGCAACATAAATTTTTAACAGAGCAACGACCTATGATTTTTTAAACCTGAATTACAATGAAATTATGATTAAAAATCAAATCTAATCATAAAATGCTAAGAAAAAAAACTCATTAATTTGAATATAAAAACTTACTTTATCAGTACTAATGAACGAATACAAAATTATTAATAAATATTGATGAAAGATATAAATTGTAAAACATAATGATATTACCTGATTAAAATTAAAAGTTTACGGCATGAGATATACTAATAATTGATATGAGTTTAGTGATTGAAAAGTATATGATTAAAATAAAAATAAATGATTAGTGATAAGATTAATTAATATTTTTTTGTGATATAAAATAAATCCTAAAATTTAAATTTGTTTAAAGTAAATACAAATTGGATTAGGATCCTAATTTAAAGGTAGAATATAGTATAGATAAACACTAAGCTTGAAGATAGGAGTTTTTATATAAATAATACTTTATTTTTTAATTTAAAATATATGCGAATCTAGCCAATGAGATACTTTATTGACAATTAAAAATTCAAAATTATCAAAAATTTAGTATTTAGTCAAAATTGACTTATGTGTGGTCAACCATCGTTTTGCTATATATATATATATATATATACATACTCATATGATCACATCAAGACCTCAACTTAGCACAACTTTGATAGTTGTCTCGTGGGTAAATTATATTTTTGGTCCCATAAGTGGACTCGTTTGTAATTTTGGTCCCATACTATGGGGAATTCACACATTACATCCCATATGAGATGTAATGTGTGAATTGCCCACACTTATGGCCGGACTATGTTGGCAAGTGGGGGATGGCACACGGTGGACGGTGGCTGACCCTAGCTCCCTAGACCCCTTACCTTCAGGCTCTTTTCGCCGCCCAAGCACCTTCCTAGCACGGGTGTGGTCCAGGACCTACTCAAGATCGACGGAACGGGTTGGAACGAGGAGTTGATCTGGGAGGAATTTGACTAGGAGGAACGCCAGGTGCATGAGTGGCCTGATGAAGCCACCCCTGACACCTTAATTCATCACTATGGTCCGAATGGTCGTTTCTCAATTAAAAGTGCTTACACACTCGCTATGCGGCTTAGGGCAAAGGCCAGTCTGTCGAGTGCCAACCTCCAGCCGGGCAGGATCCGACTTAGTGACTCTTCCTGTGGGCACCAAGGGTGTGGTAATGACTACTAACATAGCTTTTTCTTGTTCCACATTGCCTTCACAACCTTTTTTCTTCACATTTATATAAAGTCCTTTTACACCTTCATTAGAGAAGTGTGGGTAGGGGGATTTTGGTAAAAATGCCACATGCGCGTGCCCGCCTGTCCCGCGTCGATCCGGGCGGGGCTGGGTCGCACGTGGTTATAATATTTTTGTGGAAAAAAACATTGTAAAATCTACATTTTCCTTCATTTTTTTTTGAATTTCTGCAGATGACTTGACCAAGTCTTTCCATATCAGTTTTTGGCCAAGATTTAGTCCAGTTCTGGTGAGAAAAATCGGCTAGCCTTATCTAATTTTTTGAAAATCCTACTTGCTGCTCTCTTAAGAAAAGAGGTCATTTCTCTACAAATAGAGCCTCGATTTGGCTCATTTGACACACGAATTCTTCTTCCTCTCTATTTTCTTTCTACTGCTTCACTTTTCTCTCTGTTATAATTCTGTTGTTCCAACTCTCTAGTGCACGTGTTAGAGAGTGTTGTGTTAACCTTCGGGAGCAAATGGTTCTAATGATTGCACCATGGTAGTACCGCATTTTGCTTTCAAGGCACTGGATTCACCACAGCACAACGATTTTTCATTTCTAATCTACTTACTATTTAAAAGCAAAAGTCATCAATACTTCTTGAAATGAAAAATAGTGCTATTATCTAAATGGATGCACCTCTGTTATCAAAAGCACTGCTGGATTTCTCTAAGCTTGAGCCACTAGACGGAACCAACTTTAAGAGATGGTTTCAGAAACTTCTCATCTTCTTCGAACAACTTGAGGTGGACTACATTATATTCACAAATCCACATGTGACGTCTTCCTAAATTTTTGAAGTGGCGACGTCAACAGACGTGACGAAAAAAGTGGATATAGAAGCCAAGGTCAAGTTCGAAAAAGACAATAAAACTGTTCGGGGCCAAATCCTGAATCACATGACGAACGCACTTTTTAATTTATTTGTCATTCAGAAAAATTCTAAAGCAATTTGGGAGACATTGGAATCGAGGTACGGAGGCGATGATGTAGGCAAGAAAAAGTATGTCGTTAGAAAATGGCTCCAATTCCAGATGACTGACGGAAAATCAATAATAGAGCAGGTACATGAATACGAAAATTTGGTAGTGGATCTGCAAGCGAATGTGCTGCTTGAGAAATTCCCCCCCTCTTGCAGTGCATACAGAAAACCATCTAAAATACAAGAAGAGGGATTTGACACTTCAAGAACTCATTAGCCACATGAGAACCGAAGAGGCAAACCGTGAACAGGATAAGCAAAATTCTATCTCTTCATTTTCTGTTAAAGCTAATTTGGTTGAATTTACTGTTGCCCAAGACAGGTTTCAAGTTATATGTAGGAAGTTCCAAAAAGGCGGTCAACAAAAGACATTCAAAGGAACCAACGACAAGATCTAAAAGGCGAAAGTCAATTGCTACTGCTATGGAAAACCAGGACACAAGGCATATCAATGCTATCAAAGGAAAGACCAACAAAATTCGAACCAAAAAAACAACACCTAAAGGCACCCCACAAGTCCATCTCACTGAAAATGAGGAGATCATAGCAGCAGTGGTCGTCGAAGAAAACTTGGTGGGGAACAAAATAGACTGAATTCTGGATACGGGAGCCTCAAAACACTTCTGCTCCAACAAAGAGCTCTTTCAAGAATCTCACGAGGCATCCAACGGGGAATGTGTCTTCATGGGCAACTCCACTACTGCCAGAGTACTGGGTAAAGGAAAGGTTCTTCTTAAACTTACTTATGGTAAAACACTAGCTCTAAACAGTATGCTATATGTGCCTTCCCTGAGTAGAAATCTTGTTTTGAGTAGTCTCTTAAACAAGGCTGGATTGAAAATAATGCTTGAATGTGATAAAGTTATATTGTCTAGGAATGGTGATTTTGTGGTAAGGGATATATGTCGGATGCGTTATTTGTTCTTAACACTGTTCCTTTTGTTTCTAATAGAATTGCTTCCAGTTCTGCTTATATGATTGAATCTGTTGACATATGCATGGTACACTAGGACATGTAAATATGGCTTCCATTAAAAGGTTAAAGGTTATGAAGTTTATTAACACATATGATAAAGATGAATGTACTAAATGTCCAGTTTGCGTAGAAGCAAAATATGCTAAAAAGCCTTTTAAACCTATCACAACGAAAAGCACAGAATTGCTAGAATTAATTCACTCTAATCTAGCAGATTTTAAAAACATACTTAGTAAAGTTGGAAAGAGATATTATATTTCTTTTGTGGATGATTATTCTAGATATACCAAGATTTATCTTCTAAGAACGAAAGACGAAGCTGCTGAAATGTTCTTAAAATTTAAACCCGAAGTAGAAAATCAATTACACAAGAAAATAAAAGATTTAGGTCTGATAGATGTGGTGAATATGGGACTAATTTTCTTAAATAATTTTGCGAAAATAAATGGCATTATACATGAAACTAGTGCCCCTTATACACCTCAGCAAAATGGCATAGCTGAACGAAAAAATAAAACCTAAATAGAAATGATGAATGCTATGTTGTTAGTTCTGGTATGCTGAAAACATGTGGGGGGAAGCAGTTTTATCTGCATGCTATATTTTAAATAAGGTCCCACATAAAAAATGGAGAAAACGCCCTATGAAATGTGGAAAGGCTTTTTGCCTAACTTGAATTACCTTAGAGTGTGGGGGTGCTTAGCTAAGATTGCATATCCGGAATTTAAAAGATCTAACAATGGACCTAAAACTTTCGACTGTGTGTTTATTGGTTATGCACATAATAGTGTTGCTTATAGGTTTATATGTTTAAGGGATAGTTCTATTTGTGAATCTAGAGATGCTGAATTTTTTTATCTAGAATTCCCTTTGAAAAATACACATGTATCTCAACAAATTTCTTCCGGTAATATGATTAATCCTCTCAAGACCCCTCCTTCTCCCCCGTACAACTGAACTTAGAAGGAGTAAGGGACAAAAAACTGACACTAGTTTTGAACTAGATTTTTTAACTGTATTTTCAGCTGAAGATCTGGATAAAATAGCTGAACAATTTGTTTCAATATTTCTAGTTGATGAGGGTCCTAAATCTTATGTAGAGGCCATAACCTCCATAGATTCCTGTTTTTGGAAAGAAGCCATTAAGAACGAACTAGACTATATAAAAGAGAATCACACTTGGGAGTTAGTAGATTTGTCTATAGGAAGTAAACCTATCAAATGCAAATGGGTCTTTAAGATGAAGATCAAACCAGATGGGTCTACAGACAAATTTAAGGCCGGATTAGTAGTTGTGGTTATACTCAAAAGAAAGGTATAGATTACTTCGATACATATTTTTCGGTAGCAAAGATTGCAACAATAAGAACTTTAGTTGCGTTATCAGCTATTAATGCATTAATATTTCATAAAATGGATGTAAAAATAGCCTTTTTAAAATGGTGATTTAGAAGAGGAAATTTACATGAATAACCCGAAGGATTTATAGCTCCTGGACAAGAGAACAAAGTAATAGAAACTTAAAAAATCACTGTATGGGCTTAATCAAGCTCCTAAACAATGGTATGAAATATTTGATCGTACTTTAATTTGTAATGAATATAGTACGAATGCATCTGATATATGTGTCTACTCAAAAGCACTTGGGGCTGAATGGGTGATCATATGTTTGTATGTTGATGACATGCTAATCTTTGGTACCAACCTAGAAGTTATTACTAAAACCAAGAAATTTCCATCATCACAATTTAACATGAAAGATCTAGGAGAAGTTGATGTAATCCTTGGTGTTAAAATTAGGAAAATAGAAAATGGATTCTCCTTGTGTCAATCTCACTATATAGAGAAAATTTTGAGAAGATTTAACTATCATGATGAAACACCTGTAAGAACTCCTTATGATCCTAGTTTATGTCTTAAAAAGAATAATGGCAATAGTGTGTCACAAGCTGAGTATGCAAAAATCATAGGGAGTGTTATGTTTCTCATGAACTACACTAGACCTGACATAGCCTATGTAGTGAGTAGATTAAGTCGTTACACTCACAATCCTAGTAATGAACATTGGAGTGCGCTTCATCGCTTGTTAAGATATCTTAAAGCTACAATTGATTTGTGCTTACATTTTGATAAATTCCCATCAGTATTAGAAGGGTTTTGTGATGCAAATTGGGTAACTGATAATGATGAAGTGAGTTCAACTAGTGCTATGTGTTTACTTTGGTGGGGGAGCGATTTCATGGAAATCTGCGAAACAAACCTGTATTGCTAGATCTACTATGGAATCTGAATTCATGACTCTTGAATTAGCAGGTCAAGAAGCTGAGTAGCTGAGTGGCTGAGAAATGTGGTGGGTGATGTGCCCTTATGGGGTTCATTGTACCTATTTCCCTACACTGTGATTCACAAGTTGCAATTGGAATTGCAAAGAGTTATGCGTACAATGGGAAAAGAAGACCATTCACATCAGACATGGTGTGGTAAAAGAGCTCCTAAAGAATGGGATAATCTCCCTGGATTATGTGAGGTCCGAGAGGAACTTGGCAGATCCTCTCACAAAGGGGTTAACTAGGAGAGTTATCCTTGAGACTTCAAGGACAATGGGGCTCAAACTCTGAACTGAAAGAATATGGTATCAACCATATGGGAATCCATAGCACTATGTTTTGGGTGGTCCTTACAAGGACTTGATGAATGAATCCTGACAAAGAATAGACTAAAAGGATAGTTTCATAGCTCAATCATTGAGTGGTCTATATTTATAGACTTAATGAGACTGTCAAGATGAGTGTGAAGATAGGCCGCCTTCTATGAAAGAAAAAGCGTTCTTTGTAGCTTTGGGCCGTTAATAGCGCTTGGATTATCGTGGAACAGTAGTCCTCAAGGAAATAATACGTGTTGTGGGGGTCTCAACTTAAGCTATCGAAAGTTCAAGAACTTGTTCACTTTCATTAGTTGAGTTGTTGCCTCACTTCACTATGCATTAATTCAATCAAAATATATTAATACTTAAGTATATTTTGTTCCTTCACTCTGAAAACCTATTGTCTAACTAGTTAGTCATTCATGTGGGATTGTGGGGAATGACTACTAAAATAACTTTTTCTTGTCCCACTTCGCCTTCATAACCTTCTTTCTTCACATTTATATAGAACCTTTTACACCTTAATTATTGAGAAGTGTGGGTAGGGGGATTTTGGTAAAAATGCCACACGCACACACCCGCCCGTCCCATTCTGGTCTAGACTGGGCCACGCGTGGTTATAATATTTTTTGGAAAAAACATTGTAAAACCCACATTTTTTCGAATTTCTGCAGATGACTTGACCAAGTCTTTCCATATCAGTTTTTGACCAAGACTTAGCCTATTCCTAGTGAGAAAAATCGGCTAGCCCCATCTGATTTTTTGGAAATCCTACTTGTTGTTATCTCTCAACAAACCGAGGTCTCTCCTCTATAAATAGAGCCTCGGTTTAGCTCATTTGACACACAACTTCTTCTTCCTCTCTATTTTCTTTTTACTGCTTCACTTCTCTCTCTATTATAATTATGTTATTCCAACTCTTTACCACGAGTGCACGTGTTAGCGAGTGTTGTGTTAACCTTGGGGAGCAAACAGTTCTAACGATTGCACCACGGTCGTACCGCATTTTGCTTTCAAGGCGGTGGATTCACAACGGCACAATAATTTTTCATTTCTATTCTACTTACAAAGGGTACCCCCCCTTCAAGGTACATCTATTCGCATGTAAAGCCTAAAGGTGAGCGCTCCCAGTTTGCAACTGTTAGAATAGGTGACCAGAAAGCCAATAGGTTTGGCGTTTTGTAACCTATTTGACAACTTGAGGTAAATGTAATATTATGTGATGAATAAAATGAGTGTTCGTCACCAATGGTAACTTCTTTGTTGCGCTCATTTCACATATGTTAAAACGGTGTTTTACTTATATCGCAACAAAGCCCACAGACCACGATTAACAACTCATGCAGTTGGGCCACGCATTGGATTGTGGTCATGAAACGAACTGATTAAGAGTTGGGTCTAAAACGTTCCAAGTCGAGGACCTCGAGACAAGGCATCGAGAGTCCTATAGAGACTTGCATCAAGAGTCGTGTTCATTGGATGAGTGTCGTGTTTCATCGGCGATAGGCGTGGACGCCTACATGATCTTGATGGGTTGGTCGACTGGAGTCAAGCCGACTGGACTGACTCGCGGGGATCATCATATGGAAGCCTTGGAGGCTTGGTCGATATGAATGGATTCCCCGGCTCCGATCGTACGGGAGTAGTCCTGAGACTTGAGGAACTCATGGCAGTCACGTGCACAGGACGGCCGTATCTTGGATCTGGCGAGAGGTGATCATTCTGTAAGATGATCATTATAAGCCTTTTCCAGTGCAGTCACAATGTGTAGCGAGGACGGTGGGTTCTAAAAAGGGGATCCGTCCCCTGTCAGTATGTGACAGAGGTATCTCCTATGCACTAGGAAGACACGTTCATGCTGTTTAAAGCTATGGCCACAGTGGTTGGTCAAACAGGGAATGGTTTCCCGTGTCAACGCAATGAGGCATGCGTAGTCTTGAAGTATTAAGCATAGATGCCTAGTCAAGGATGGGAACCGACGCCCAATTCCATACTCCTAGACTAAGGCCGGGAGACGGTAGATAGAATGACCGTACCCGTACGAAATCGACGCCTAAATATTCATGCCAACATTCACCTATTCTCTAGTGCCATGGACCGTTGCTAGACGACCACCCATGGTAACGGGCCCTTGTGAAACACGGGCCCAAGTCTAGCTGAGGGTGAACCTAAAGGGTAACACACAAATCACTGAGAAGGTTGAGGGATTGACTTGGAGTCAATCTCGAAGGATGAATAAGTAATTGAATTACTTAAGGGATTGTCCATTGGATGGACGGGCCAATATTGTATCGGGCCCTCGTTTAATCGGTAAATGGGATTTATCAATTAAATATGGGAAGTTGAGATGTTGGATCTTTTGATAGGATTAATAGATCAACGGGAATTATTTAAGTGGACATTAGATTAAATTGGATTTAATTTTGGGTTCGTCGTAGTTGGATTACGGTAAAACCCGATCCGTTAAATTTTGACCCGAGAGGAGAATTAATTCCTATTTTGGAATAGGAAGAAGTTGGACTTCTTCCCTAAATAGGCATGGCAAAAAAATGCTACCTTGGAGGGAGCAAAATTCGCCATGTTGGATGCTAGGTGTTAGTTGACTTGTCTCTTTTGGTAAGAGACAAATCAACTCCAATCAAGCCATTACCTTTTGGTATGATTTGATCATACTTTCAAAGTTGGTAGACTTGATTGAAGAATTAATAGTGATTGTTTGGGATGTATCTAGACATCCTTGGATGAACCTAGACACATTTCAATAATCACATTAATTATGTATATATATGAGCATATACCAACACCTATGTTTGAGATTCATTATTCATCTTTTCTAGGAAAAGAAGAACAAAAAAATCGGCCTCTCTCATCTCTCTAATTTTCGGCCTCTCTCCTTCACTCTTACTAGTGTTCTTCATGTGATCTTGGATCAAAATGAAAGAACAAAGTAAGTTTAAGAAGAACACTAATCAATAGTATTTTGTCTTCTTAAACCGATTCCTTCTAAACCCGTTTTCTTCTAGCAAGGAAAACGAAGGTTCTTCCGGTGTGGTGTGGATCACGTTTGGAGAGTTCATACGTTTGAACTTAGTGGACATTCCGAAGAAGGAACAAAGCAAGTAGCCGCGCACACGTGAAAATCTACAAAGGTAACGGTTAATTACGCTTTTGTAGCTTTCCATTTCCTCTATGCTCTATGTACAATATGAATTTTAAATATTGATACATCCTACATCGAACGCCCGGTTGAGCACCCAAGGGTACACCCCTTGGATTTCACGATTATGCAATTTTAATTTACTCATTTTATCGTCTCTCGCTTCCGCTTGCGCTCTCGGACGGATCCGCTTGTTCCTTCAAGTAGTATCGGAGCCGGATTCGATGTAAGGGCATAGATCTATGAGCTTGGCATGATCTACTTGCTTTTATGATTTTATTAGCATGTATTTTTGCATGAATATATGAATAAAATATGATCATTCATTTGTTTAAATTTGATGGACGTTAAGCATGCAATTTTGTGAGATTGAATCTTGAAATTGCATGTTCATTTTTAGTTTATTATTGATAATCTTGTGCTAAAAAAGAATGTCGAAAAAATATGAAAAATGGACAGCACCGGCAACGGTTGGCTGCAGCCTCCTGCCAGCCGGCCACTGGCTGGCAGGCTCACGCCTGCGCACAGCCTGGCCGGCATGCCTGCTAGCGTGCGTGCTGGCAGGGGCGACCGCGCATACCGCGGCCGCGTGCAGGGCGGCGCCTGCGCGCGTGCTGTGCGTGTGCACGCCGCTGTCGCCGAGGCCAGCAACAACACAGGGCGCGCAGGCTGGCACAACGGTTAGGCCGTTTTGTGCCATTTTTCGACGTTTTCTGAAAAAAATGATTTTTGGATTTTTTGCACAATGTTCTGAAAATGTATTAATTTTGCACATTTTGATTTTGGAATTATTGGATATTTTCCTTGGATCAAATTTCTTAATTAATTTGGGATTAATACATGCATTGGATACATTGTGTATAATGTCCATTGAATTTGAAATTTGATTTTGCATATTATTTATATATTTGTGCCTTGTGATGCTGGACATCACTTGGATATTTTGAATATCCATGGTTTAAGCATGATTATTGGAATAATTATGTTATGTGCGTTGATGGAATCAACATGGGATGATCACAAGAGCCCTAGACCTTATGTATGGATGTATGTATGTTATTTACATTTTCTGTTGGTGGGGCCTGCGTGCCTCTTGTTTTGGGACTATCATCTCCAGTATTTCAGCCTCATGATGTTAAGGCTTGTTATTTATTTCCATGTATTACTTTCAATTGTAATGAGAGTAGATAGGATTGGTGAGGTTTTATTTTAACAAGCCCATGGAGTCGGAGACCCAAGGTGGAACATCAAGGCATGAAACAAGAGTATCACAAGGCCCATTGGAATGACAATGGGTATATTATTTTGTAATAATATAGGACCACCCTAGACAGACCATAGATCACTGCGGGCTCAGTGGATCGCATAGGTTGGGCTTGTGATCATCCTAACAGGGTATGCTATGTTTCTACATGCGGCGTATTTATTTAATCGCTTTAAATATTGGTATTATGCATGCTAAAACACCTTAATGTGATGAGGTTTCGCGTCGTTCATTAAAGCTCTCATTTGGTTGGACCAAATTAAATATTAGCCCAGAATGGACTTGGATCAAAAATGGTATTTTGATCTGTCCGAGCCTTCCATCAAACAGCAATGTGGTGAGGAAAGCTAACACTACCCAAATGTGGTCTCACGAGTTGTGGCACACTTGAGTAGGGGAAAGCTGCACCATTGTTGTGACAACGAGAGTGCACTCGCTGTTTTCCTATCCACGAAGTCGGGGGGCGACAGTTTGAGCATGATTTGGTTGATGGGTCGCTCCAAACACTGAGTAACATGGTTCGCTTGGAGTCCTCGAAACCATGCCGAATAGTGTATGCAAAACATCTCTCAGAATCTCACATAGGATGAGAATGATATTGGATATCTCCCACGAGGTCTTCTTCATGTGAATCGTAAAAGCGGGACATGGAGATTACGCTTGTGGATCCCAAGCCCACTAGGAAATGGTTTTTCCGAAATTTCGCTTGAGAGTGGTGGAATTTCGTATAAATAGTGGAGGTTAAAGACTAAAGACCATGTCTTCAACTTGAATAATAATAATTACCATCATCTGCTAATTTCTGCTTTACATTTTATAAATGTAGATATGTCTAAGAATCCATTGACCATAGTACTTGAGACTAATAAGTTCAACAGAACGAACTTACTCAGACTGGCTGAGAAACCTGAGGATTGTCTTCAGTTTCGAGAACCAAGGCTAATTCTTGGACGAGCACCGCGACGACTTACTGGAGGGGTCCACGCTAGAGAAAACGTTTGACGTTTCGAAAAAATGGCATGAGGACAACCGGAAAATGCGCAGTATCATATTGTCTTTAGATGTCTAACGACATCCAGAAGCAATATGAGAGGCTGGACAACGTCTCTGCCATAATGCTCCGCATGAACGAGGTTTATGCGGTTCCGGATAGGCATATTAGATAATGCCGCCAAAAAAGCATTCTTTGGCACCAAGCTGCTGAAGGATCGTCAGTACAAAGTCATGGGGTTAAGATGCTCTCCTAGTGGAGAAACTCGAGGACCTTAAAGCTGGGCTTAACAATGACACGTACATTGACGTGATCCTTCCAGTCGTTTTCCTCCGTCCTATGACCCGTTTGTTGTAAACTACAACATGAACGAACTTGAGAAGTCTATTCATGATTTGATCAAGATGCTGGTCCAATATGAGGCAACGACCCACAAGTCGGTGCCGACGATATTGATAGGAGAGGCTTCAAGCTCGAAGGCGAATGGCAAAGAGGTTCGGACACTAGAAAGGAAAAAGGGAAAGGGGAAGACGGTTGCAGCCCCTGCTCGTGCCCAGGCGCCCCTATTGCCCCGGTGGGAATGGGCAAAGGGAAACGGAAGCCTGTGGTTCTCAGACGGTCTAAGGCAAATGGTGTCTGCATGCATTGCCAAGGAAAGGGCATTGGAAGACAGAGTGCCCAGAACTCCTCTCCAAACAAGGTATGTTTGTGGTTGAAGTAAATATGATAACTAATTCTGCTTCATGGGTATTGGATAACAGGTGTGGTGCTCACATCTGCAATGATTTGCAGGCACTGCAAAGAAGCAAAAGGCTAACTAAGGATGAGATGATCCTGAGGCTAGGCGATAGCAAGGCCATTGCTGCGGAAGCCGTAGGATCAATGGAGTTAGCCATTAGTAGTCATGTTAGGATTTACTGAACAACTGTTTCTATGTACCTAACATGATTAAAAACATTGTATCTATCCGGTCCTTGACAAGGAAGGATATTCCTTTACCATCAATAAAAATGCTTTTATATTATAAAGGATGGTATTTCTCATTGCTTGGTACATTGGTTAAGGATCTGTACATACTTCAACAGTCTAATTAATTATAACTGCAGAACACAAACGGAAATATGATAATCATGATAATGCACAGATATGGCTTGCGAGATTAGATCATATTTCTAAAGATAGGATAAGAAGGTTGATGGACTCAAAGAGTCTAGAAATAGACGATTTGGACAACCTATCCAACTTGCAAATCTTGTCTGAAGGGAAAGATAAACCAAAAACCCTTTGTTGACAAAACACGCTAGCCAACGGTCTGTTGGATTGATCCATACGGACACCTGTAGCCCACTAAATACTCAAGCTAGAGGTGGGTACTCGTACTTCATAACCTTTACCGATTATCACTCACGGTATGTTTATGTTTACCTGATGAGGTACAAGTCTGAAGCCTTTGGAAGATTTAAGGATACAGATTGAAATAGAGAACCAAATCGGTCGAAAGATCAAAAGCCCTTCGGGTCGGACCGAGGTAGAGAGTATTTGAGCGGTGAGTTCATTGATTATCTAAAAGAGAATGGGATCTCTCTCAGTGGACCCTTCCTGGAACACCACAGCTTAATGGTGTGTCTGAAAGGAGGAACCAGACCTTGTTGGACATGGTCCGATTCATGATGAGTTTTACCGAACTCCCCTTATCCTTCTGGGGATACGCTCTTGAGACATGGCCAAAGTTTTGAACTTTGCCATCTAAGAAGATCTCCCAGACGCCATATGAGATATGGCATGGCAAGCCTGCCTCCTACAAATACTTGAAAGGTGGGTTGCCCGCATATGCAAGAGATTAGTGGAGATAAACTTGACTCGAGGTCTAGTTTATGCAGGTTCATCGGGTATCCGAAAGAAATTGTGGGTATTATTTCTATGATCCCTCGGAGCAAAAAAGGTTTTTGTCTCACGAAACACAGTGTTCTTGAAAAAGGTTTTTCATCCGATTAGTCGATGCGATGAGGTACTCCTTGAGGAATCAAGTGAGGTACCCCATGAGGCGGCAGTGACATTTGAGTCGGTGGTTCCCACTCATAATGTTCCAATGCTCCATAGGTCGGCCAGAGTATCCCAAGCACCTGATAGGTATAGATTTAATGGCCCTAACCGATCAGTTGGATAATGATCCAAAGACGTACGGAGAAGCGATATCGGACATCGATTCGGATAAGTGGCTTGAAGCTATGAAATCCAGAATGGACTCGATAGGTACAAACTAGGTTTGGACCCTAGTGGACCCACCTAAAGGGGTAAAATCCGTAGGGTATAAATGGGTCTACAAACGTAAGCTTGGAGTTGATGGGAGGTTAGAACCTTCAAAGCCGGGTTGTGGCAAAGGGTTACACTTAGCGATCGGGGTTGATTTGATGAAACCCACTCGCCCGTAGCAATGGCTATGTCCATTCGGATACTGCTTGCCATAGCAACATGGTATGAATATGAAATATGGCAGATGGACGTGAAAGCCGCCTTCCTCAACGGTTTTTGTAGAGGAAGAGATCTATATGGATCAACCGGAAGGTTTCACATCTGTTGGAGAAGAGCAGAAGGTCTGCCGTCTCCAAAGGTCCATCTATGACCTCAAACAAGCTTCTCGAAGCTGGAACATACGCTTTGATAAAGTCATACGAGGATATGATTTCATCAAGAACGAGTCCGATCCTTGTGTATACAAGAAGATCCGTGGGAGCTCAGTTGCGTTTCTAGTGCTTTACGTGGATGACATCTTGCTCATTGGGAATGATGCTAAGATGTTGGGAACCACTAAAGCTTGCTTGTCAACACAATTCTCCTTGAAGGATATGGGCAAGGCATCCTACATCCTTGGGATCAAGATCTACAAGGACAGATCTAGAAGGATGTTAGAAATGGCCCAGTCCTCGTATATTGAGAAAGTCTTGAAGAGATTCAAGATGAAAAACTCAAAACGAGGATTCCTTCCTATAAGGCATGGAATTAAGTTATCCAAGAAGCAGTCTCCTAAGACTGATGAGGAGCTTAATGAATGTTGGACATCCCCTATGCTTCAGCTGTAGGCAGCATTCAGTACGTTGTCCAATGCACTAGACCTGATGTGGCTTTCGCTTTGAGCGTGACTAGTCGATATCAGTATGTGACAGAGGTGTCTCTTATGCACTCGGAGACACGTTCATGCTGTTTAAAGTTGTGGCCACACTGGTTGGTTGAATAGGGAATGGTTTCCTGTGTCGACGCAATGAGGCATGCGTATCTCGAGTATTAAGCATAGATGCCTAGTCGAGGATGAGAAGCGACGCCCAATTCCATACCTAGACTAAGGCCGGGAGACGGTAGGTGGAAGGATCGTACCCGTACGGAATCGGCGCCTAAATGTTCACGCCAACATTCACCTAGTCTTAGTGCCATGGACCATTGCTAGACGGCCACCCATGGTAACGGGCCCTTGTGGGACACGGGCCTAAGTCTAGCTGAGGGTGAACCTAAAGGGTCACACACAAATCACCGAGAAGGTTGAGGGATTGACTTAGAGTCAATCTCGAAGGATGAATAAGTAATTGGATTACTTAAGGGATTATCCATTGGATGGACGGGCCGATATTGTATCGGCCCTCGTTTAATCAGTAAAATGGGATTTATCGATTAAATATGGAAAAGTTTAGATGTTGGATCTTTTGATTGGATTAAAAGATTAACGGAAATTATTTAAGTGGACATTAGATTAAATTAGATTTAATTTTGGGTTCGTCGTAGTTGGATTATGGAAAAATCCGGTCCGTTAAATTTTGACCCAAGAGGAGAATTAATTCCTATTTTGGAATAGGAAGAAGTTGGACTTCTTCCCTAAATAGGCATGGCCAAAAATGCTACCTTGGAGGGAGCAAAATTCGGCCTTGTTGGATGCTAGGTGTTAGTTGACTTGTCTCTTTTGGTAAGAGACAAATCTACTCCAATCAAGTCATTCCCTTTTGGTATGATATGATCATACCTTAAAAGTTGGTAGCTTGATTGAAGAATTAATGGTGATTGATTGGGATGTATCTAGACATCCTTGAATAAACCAAGACACATTCCAATAATCACATTAATTACGTATATATATATGAGTATGTACCAACACCTATGTATGAGTTAATTATTCATCTTTTCTAAGAAAAGAAGAACAAGAAAATCGGCCTCTCTCCTCTTTCTAACTTTCGGCCTCTCCCCTTCACTCTTACTATGTTCCTCATTTGATCTTGGATCAAAATGGAAGAACAAACTAAGTTTAAGAAGAACACTAATCTATAGTGTTTTGTCTTCTTAAACCGATTCCTTCGAAAGCCGTTTTCTTTCTAGCAAGAAAAAACGAAGGTTTCTTCTGGTGTGGTGTGGATCACCTTTAGAGAGTTCATACATTTGAACTTAGTGGACATTCCGAAGAAGGAACAAAGCAAGTAGCCGCGCACACGTGAAAATCTACAAAGGTAACGGTTAATTACACTTTCGTAGCTTTCCATTTCCTCTATGCTCTATGTACAATATGCATTTTAAATATTGATACATCCTACATCGAACACCCGGTTGAGCACCCAAGGGTACACCCATTGGGATTTCACAATTATGCAATTTTAATTTACGCATTTTATCGTCTCTCGTTTCCGCTCGCACTCCGGGCGGATCCGCTTGTTCCTTTAGCAACAGCCTGAGGAAACGGGGCCTACTTGTGGGCGGGTTGTGTGTGTTGTGGAATGGAAGGGGAGGACGTGTTCCATGTCTTATTGAGTTGCACTTTCTCATGGAAGCTTGGGCACTATCAGGGTTGCCATCTAGTTCACTTCATTTCCACAGTTCTTACGTGGGGACTGGATGCGCAGCATTCAGCAGAGTCTGGACGACGGGGAGTCTGCACTATTTCTGGTGATCTGCTGGCTATTATGGGGAGCCGCAACAAGCTGATTTTTGACGCACAACGATCAGGAGCCCATGGAGGTTATCAAAGCGGCAATGAGGTGCATTAAAGTTTTAGAGTAGTTGGTCCCGTGCTATGGTTTTAATTTGTTCCGTGTTTCATCTTATCCTATCCCCAACCCGCTTTCTATTCTTTCTTCTTTCCTGGCTGAAGCTTATTTTGTCAAGGAGGATGATCCCAGCAATTCCCTTTAGGCATGCAAGGTCTCTGCTCCCCTTGTTTTATGACTTGCAATTAACGGTCCTTGTGTGCATAGATTTTTTAAGAATAAATCAAAGAAAGCACAAAAACCTTATAATTGTAAACAAAATGATCTATCGTGCACAATCTCTGCGAGTATAATTTCCTCTTAAGTATAATGCAAAATAATACACATTCTTCACTTTATTGTATCAATTCCTGATTAAATAAACTTGTTGAAGTAATTCTCACAAATATAGTCTTATGTTTGTCATTAATTTTCAGCTTATTGGCATAATTATATCAAGATAGTGAAACGGTACATGGTATTTTATTAATTTGAGTAGTTGCATCTAATATTGATTTAAATAATATTATAATAGTAAAATAAGATTACAAATTACACCAAAAATAAATTACAATACGAAAGATATTTTGTATAGAAAATAAACACCAATCATTAGTAAGTTAACGGAAAATTGCCGAAACTACAGAAAAGCTCATTTCACCTGTAGTATCTAAAGAGCTATTTATTTATGCAAGCAAGTCATCTTCCTCCAAATCCTCTAAAAAATGTGATTTGAAATTTTGTGGTGCTTGGTTATCTGTTGTGTAGGGAATTTTCAATAGCAAAGAACGGGTAAAATGCTTTTTTGGTCCCGTAAGATTAGGATATTATTTATTTTGGTACCACAACTTAGATAGGTGGTTGTTTTAGTCCCATAAAACACGTTTTTCAGCTTTTCTGGTCTCAACAAATCATGTGCAACTTAGGTAGGTGGTTGTTTTAGTCCTAAAAGTAGGTGGCTATTTTAGTCCCATAAAACACATTTTTCAATTTTTTTGGTCCCAAAATGTCATGTGTTGGGACCAAAAAAACTGAAAAACGTATTTATGGGACTAAAACAGTCACCTACCTAAGTTGTGGTACCAAAACAAATAATGCCTTAGTCTTACGGGACCAAAAAAGTATTTTACCCAGCAAAAAACTGATGGCAGGAAACAAAAAAGACAATGACGTTTTCAAACTTGAACTCAATGAAACTTCAAAAGAAATCCAAAAAGCTACCATACTCAACTAAAAAAAAAGATAAATTTTAATCTCAATATCCCATTTCATTTTCAGTGAAATGGCATCCACACTTTAACTAGGATCCCAAATAACGATTCAATCTAGTAAGTGAAATTGTAATAGTACATTGCAATAGATTCTTGCTTAGTTATTTTAACCCTTGTTTTAATTACCATATCTTACAATTAGGTGCACATTAATTAAATTAATATATATTTATACCAACCAAAATCAAGCAATTAATTTTAATATATTTGATAATAAGTTGGAAATAAATATAACATATTGATAATCTAAAGACAACTCAAATTTTCTATTGCATTAACTACATCTTAACTAATTTATATTTACAGATAACTCAAAAGTAACGATCAATCAAAATCATAAAAAAATAAAGAGTACCCCAATAATTAGTACTAACATCAAAATCAATGGTATGAAGACATATGCTTAAATCTCTCTCACGATTGGTGAGGATTGTGTTCCAAATGAACTATGCATTCATTATAGATAGGTAATAATTGAGAGAGAGAAAGCTAATAATTGCCAAATGAACTATGTATTTATTAGAGGTAATAATGGAAAAGAGAGAAAGCTAAATAACCCTAGGAAACTATTATTGGCTCACCGTCCACTACATACCCTGTCTTCTCATGTTCTCAACATTGTATTATCTATAAGACATGTTGTAAAATGCAACAAGTCATCATAGGACTTGAAAATGCATAAATGATTAGTGAGATAGAGGTATTAGGTTACTCGGAAGTTGATTTCTGGCATACAGGAGTTGTCAAAGGAGGATATTAATCTCTATCTATTTATAAATATAACTGGGTGGCAATTCTTGATGAGGAGGATCAAGATGCAGAATCTGATGAATCATTGGGAGATTGGAGTATATTTCAGTCTTATACATGATCTAAAGTGCATAAAATTACACAGACACAAACTCATCTTTCACCACTTATTTTATGCAATTTAGAAGTTGCATCATAAGACAAAATAGGGGAAATAGCATTTTTCATCCCATAACTTAATGTCTTTCCACTTTTGATCCCATTGAATACGGGACTCTCAATTTTGGTCCTTTAACTTTAAAAAAGTAGCACTTTCAATCCTAAGACACTTTCCGTTAGATATTTAACGGAAAGTGCCATGTGGCCGTTAAGTGCATGGGACCAAAAGTGTTTACTTTTCGAAAGTTATGGGATCAAAAATGAAAATTTCATAACATATGGACCAAAAATAAGAATTCCATAATATATGGGACCAAAAGTGTAAAGGCTTGTTTTCCATTAAAAAAATTTAACAAAAAGGTGGCATGAGACCAAAAATGCTACTTTTTAAAAGTTACGGGATCAAAAATGAGAATCCCGTAATCAATGCGATCAAAAATGAGAAAGTCCTAAATTACAGAACAAAAAGTATTATTTCCCCGACAAAATAAGATATAAGAATGAATTGACACACTCTTTTTACCTTATATGTTTTTTTGTTTTCGTGGTCAAAAGACTCTTCAGCATCATTATACAACACATCATAGAGCATTCAAACTCAACAGTCTTGCCTGAAAAATTAAAATTATTTCTTCCTTCTCATTCAATTCTCAAAAAGAGTTGATCAATCGCACAAAAGAAATGATTGAATACATAGACAAATTTAGACTAAATAGAGAATCAAAAACAAAAAGACTCAATTTTTTTATCAAAATATACATAAAATGATGAAAATTAGTTAGGACTACATCAAAAGAATTTGTGAAAATGATGATGTGAAAGTAGTCCAAGCAGAAAAAGAGATAATGTGAACAATGGAGAATTGCGACCTCTGTTCCAAGTACTATGCTGATTACCTCAAAGAAACGATGGCCAAGTTAGCAGCAACATTAATCAAATAAGAGCAATTAGGGATTGATGAACTGGTTCATGCACTGAGTTATGCAAAGTTTACCGAGATTGAAGCGATAATCCACCGATTTCAACCACTCGGGTTGTGATTAAAAACATATGTAAATTGTGCAGGAGAATCTTGAATTGTAGAAAGAGAAGGGGAAGGGGAAGGGGAAGGGGAAGGAGTTTTTTAGAGACGTGCGATATGGGGAAGGGAAGGGAAAGGAGTTTTCTGAAGACGTGTAGTATGGGGGTTTGGAGACAAACAAAGAGAAGAGCTTGAGGAGGTAGTTTAGGTAGTTTGAAAAATTGATACGAGAACTGTTAAAATCTAATCAAATTTCCACTTATCCTCTATAAATTAATTAATTCACTTTGTAGAAATAAAATGGTGAATGAATTTTGTACAAATAAATGGTAAATTATCACTACAATAAAAACGCTCGTTAGCAAGGAAAAAGAATCAGTTTCGAGTTAATTAAACAAGTAAAATTCTCGTTGTTAATATATTATTTAATATAAGAAATATACTTGCTAATGTATTTAGCAACGAAAATTTACTTGCTAACAAATTTAAAAGGAATTGTTTAAAATATATATTAAATAGTGTAGATTAGCAACGAGAATTTTACTTGCTAATTAGCTCGACGTTGATTTCAACAACAAATTTTTTCATTGCTATTTAGCTATTTTCTTGTAGTGTATGCAAAAATCACAAAAAATAACTTTCACTTTATACACAAAAGACTGTTTTCTTTTCTAATTACTATAGATTATGATAATAAAATATTCGCTTTGTTCTCATAATAAAAATAAAAAATTATCAAATCAACTCTTCACACCATCAAAACTGCCACAATCCATACATACAAGACTGAAATTGAGCAATTTTCGTCCTACATATATTGGGTTTTGGCAGTTGAGTCCCCTGAAATGTTGATTTGGGAATTTAGTCCATTAATTTATTAATTATCATGTATTAAGGATATTTTTCGCCTAAATTTTCAGAATTCATTGGATTTTCCTATATATACATCATGTAAGGACATAAAATGGGGGATTTTGAAATTTTCAAAGAAAAAATGCTCAATCCACAAAAATGATAAATTAGTAGAACCAAATTGTCAAATTAACTTTTCATAAAATTAAAATTATCACCCTCCATACTTACAAAACGAAAATTACAATTAATCCCAAAATCCCATGCTGTTTCTCCTTGGATCAAGAAACTGATGTCCCAATACAATAATAGTTTCATTAATTAACTTTGTAATTCAATTAATTAATGTTGCTACTTATATATGCAAACCTGAAGCGTTTCTAATCAAAGTCACCCCATAAATATCGACCCTTTTTCCCATCTTTTTCATCACCCAACAATTCAGACAAACAAATTCATCTAATCCTATCAACCTAAGATGGCAAGGCTGAGTATCGTCTGCGCTCTGGCCGCCGCAGCCGTCGCTCTAGCCGCATTTTCAGCGCAAGCCCTCAAAACCAACAAGTTCCACGTCTCCGCCATCCCATTCCACCGCATACACTTTGTGAACCGCCATATGCCGCCGTCCCACCATCAGCAAGAAGCATGCCCATCATACCGTGCCACTCCCCGGCGGAAGAAAGCACACACCCCAGGCGGCTGCGCCATCGCCTGCCATCTACCAGGCGTACGCTCTACCCCCGGAGCCGTTCCTGGGGTTCTATAGTTTTTTTGGAGAAGCCGACGGAAAAGTGCGGGGTGGAGATTTCAAGAGGTATTTTCGGACAGGTGGAGTTAGCCGCAGGTGCTGCTTCGAGCTTGTAGGCTTGGGGCAGGGCTGCCACAAAGGGCTACTGAAACAGCGTTCGCGCTGCCGAAGGTGGCGAAGTTTTGATAAGAAAAAGATTCAGGCGATGGATGTTGAGATTTTGGTCCAACTGCGTGTTGATCACCAATCTTAAGGGAAAATCTTCATCTCCAATACTACCCTAAACTTAGTGTTTTCATGTAATAATTCTTGAAAAACTAATAACCAGGTTTCTCTTGATAACTAATGCAATAACGTCCGCAGTACAAACTATAACAGCCATTTTGGTACGATTTTTTGTTTAGGAATTCTGGGGGTGAAAATGAGGCTATCCTTTGATAATCATATTTTTGCTTGGAGGGTTCAGTCATGATAGCCATTGTGTCAAACTTTTAGATATGTGTAGAGAGAAAAAAAAAAAAAAAAAGAGCCACATTGGAGCAAACTAAATCTACATAGAAAACTTGTGTATGTATTACTTGGAAATTCCACTTTCTCTTTAAGATGATATTTAGAGGAAGGTCTTGGGAATGATATTTACTATTGATCTAACGAATTCAATCAACTCAGGAGAAAATGAACTAATGCCAATAAAAAAGAAAAAAAATCCAATAAAAGGTACCGTTTGATATTGTCTATAAACATCAGCAGTTGGTCATTTAAATGTAATTGCTATTCTAATTAGTTGCATGCTTAGTACTGGGGGCAAAGAAAACAAAGGCTAAAGCACAGTTGGGCATCATATACATCATCTAAAAGGCAAAAAAAAGCAAGATATAACCGAAAACTCATCATACACACCACAAAACTGAGTGCAAATGACCACTACAGTAAACTTATCTAATCTAGCAAAGCAAATTCAACGGATCCTACATACACGAATTCACTTAACCATTTACACCCTAGATAAAGCTTCAATTATTGGAAAACACATACAAAGTACAACTTGCATGAATCCATTTCCAAATTAACCAAAAAGTAAGGTCCTAGTCCTTTTTACATGCCATTTTGGAGTTCAATTACATTGCTAGGTACTACTCTGAGTAGCCATTAATTAGAAAACATTATAGTAAAATAGCTACCACCCAACATGATTTCTTTCTAAAGAATCATTCAGAAGCCAAAATGAGTAGCAGAAGCAACAAAACAAACTTGTATATATCCCTCCGGAGCCCACATCAAAGAAAGCCAACAACCACATTCTGCACTAAATATAAGACCACTGCCACGCCAAAACCAATACTCTAAACCAGAAAGAAAGTCAAATATACCTTAAAAGAAAATGAAACAGCAGAAAAATCAATCCCATATTAACATATATGCTTTCCAAGAAATCAAATCAATGGAAGGATCAAGAGCAAATAGGTGAAAATATAAAATTGATAAATCAAATAAATTTGTGAAATATAAACCTAGGCAAACAAAGCATGAACCAAAGTTTAAGGATACCAAAGAGAGTCCAAGACTAAAATATAGGTGGGGATTTTCTCAAACACTTTCTGGGAATACATAACCTCAATGTTCGAAACAAAATTTAGAATACATAAGATAAATTAGTTCATCTTTTGGAGAAGATGAGAAAATTGTTGATTGAGACATTTTCAATTTACTGATTCATCAAATTTACTGATCTAGCTTGTAGCTTATCAGCTATGGCGTTCCATTTGTGAGGTCCATATCTTTCAACTACTGCACATCTCTCTCTCTACCCCTTTCTCTTTCTCTCTCTCTATACACACACACACCCCCACCCAAGATCAAGATAGCTAGAATTAATGAAACAAAGAAAAGCTTCTGTTCAATAAAAGTCAAAAGGATCGGCCCAAACACATGGGTTAATCTCAATCAATCGAAGTCAACCCGGTTTTTGCTCTGTTTCTGGACATGGACTTTTAAACCCGACCCTGACCCACCCTCAAGCTCTCAGTCTCGGAGGCTCCAACGTATCAGCAAAAACCCTATAAACCCTAACATAAAGCTCAATTCCGAGCCTGTAATGCAACGGTAGGAAGCAAACCCCAAATTCGATTATTCTTAATTAAAGGGAAATGGAAGTAGAAGCAGCCGCAGCAGGATATGTAATCAATTAGCAGGAGATTCAGTGAACTATGCATAATAAGATTCAGTGAACAAATTTATCAAGTTGTCTTTGAATAAGAATAGAGAGTGCAGTGAAGAGATTGTCGAAAAACAAACTCTTCCTTCAACTTTTTTCTCCAAAAGTTTTTCTCCCTGCAAAAACAAAAACAAACAAACACACTTAAATCAGAGAAGAAATCTGATTTGGCAGCAAGTGTTTGTATCGAAGGCATACCTAGGAAAGTGAGGTTTATGAGCTTCCAATACTTCTTAGAGAAGATATAAATTCTGGAAGAAAAATGGAGAGAATTGAGAAGTGGGAAGTTGTGAGATTGAGATGAAGAAGATGGAGAGTGGGATTTGAACGTGGGTGTTGAACGTGTTCTTTTGCCATGGAAGATGAAGGGTAAATTTTGGAGGATGGATGGGAGTTGTAGGGATAAAATTGGTACTTATAAAAATTAGTGTAGCATGGTATCAAAACTGCCAGATTGTGAGTGTATCACCCCTTTTTTTTATAAATAGTATAGATTACATTATTCGCGCGCCTCTTTATATAGGTGAATTACACATGTTAATTATGATAAAGAGAGGAATCACTCCAAGTATCACAACAATCTTGTAACTTTACAATTATTGGAAAACCAATTCTTGATTCTGAACATTACATTTAAGTGCTTTTACATACTAAATGATGAAGACATTAATGTCCAATAATTATCAGAAGTTTTCGTGCGTTCACAAATCTTTTTTCCAAAATAATCTATTGATTGGATGTCTTCCATTGAATGTAGAAAGCACAAAACTCACAAACTAAAAACACAAGTCCAAGCATCGGCCAATAACACTCCTAGCTATAACAACTACCACAAACTTCACTCCTCTAATTTCTGCGCGGTTCTTCCTTTTCTTTCGCCCCTCTTCATTCTTGTAATAGAATTTGTGCACATATATATAGAGACATCATATGTTTGTTCGAAAACAACTCATTAATCTAATCAAAATGTCGATGCAGAAAATGTCTTATGTTGCCGTGGAGGTGTTCTTCGTTACCGCTCTTCTCGTCCTTCCTATTGTCGTC
>JACGWO010000003.1:49069589-49139829 GCA_034509735.1 Sesamum alatum
GAAAAAAAAAAATAAAAAAAAAAAAAAAAAAAAAAAAAAAAAAAAAAAAAAAAAAAAAAAAAAAAAAAAAAAAAAAAAAAAAAAAAAAAAAAATTAAAAAAAGATTGGGAGCATTAATTAAGTTAGTTAATTAATATTAATACATAAAGGTGTGGTGTGAATGCTTCATTACGAAATATTGCTAATACAGGCCCCTCATTGTTAATTAATGGCATTAGTGTATTGCACGTCCTAATTAACCGGTACTTTTTCTTGGAAGAATTAATTAATTTGAGAATAATGCATTTTTATTTTTTCTTCATATAACTCTGGATTAGCGATGGCCTTTGATTTATAATTCGATTTTAATTTTACACTTGAAAAACAATAATGGTGAGAGGTGAGAGAGAGAAGTACACGCTCGGTCCAATTTCTTCCAAAAAATGCCAATTTACGAGAAAGAGAAGATTGTCATGTGCCAAGCATGTTTTTTTTTTTTTTTTTTTTTTTGCAACACAGATATTTACCAACAGAATTAGACTGGGGTTGCTACTATTTTTATATTATTGTCTTTTCATTGCAAAATTCAAAAGTGTGTCAAAATGGATAAAAGTGTCACTATCATAATTACTGGATGAAAAATTCATTTCTTAATTAATCAATGAATAAAAATTTTATTGATATTTCTCGAGTTTTTTTTTTTTTTTTTTTAAGTGATGAGATTTTCATAAATAGAAACAAAAACACTACAAAGGTTCAACAATAGACCTATTACCAGCCTAGACATAACAACAGAAACAAAAAAAAAAAAAACCTATACATAATAACAAAAATAAAAGAACACCTCCAATTGACAAAATCCAAGCACTACGAGTATCAGCTTGAACAAAAAAAAAAAAAAAAGCAATAGAACAAAAACTTAATCAAACAATACTATTCTCCACAACAACATTCTCCTTTGCACTATGGTAATTCTCCAGCAAAAAATGGACTGCGCCAAGCATCCTAATTCCCAAATATCCATTGTCACTCCTTCATTACCCTTTTGCAGTGCATCTTTCATATGGTCCAGCCATGCCCATGAAGACAAATGGGACCTTTCAACATCAGTACGAGATTCCTGAAATACCTATATAGCCATTGGAAGCTCCCCCCTCTCCAATCCGAAACAACTCTCCATTAGAAGTGAAGACAAAGCCCAAAGTTGCCTTGCCACCGGACATTCAAGCATCACATGCACGATTGGATTCTACTTTGGGCTCACATGCACCGCCATTCTGTTTCAATATCCTTCTTTCTACTTGCCAAATTACTCATCGTTGGTAATACATCTATATATTGCACATTCTCCACATAAACACTCGGACTCGCAACGATACTTTTAGTATCCACAAAACCGACCACATTGAAACCCTTCTTCAGTCGAATTAGAAAATTCAACACCAGATGTTGATGCCTCATTACGTACTCGGCATATAGATAGCTTGCTCGTATGCACTCCTCATAAGTGAACCCGCCAAATTTATGAAACTATTCCAGCACACTCCAACCCCCCTCGTCCGCCCGTCTCCCCTCATAAATACCCACCCTTCCCGCAAGAACTCTAGCACCAAATAAGCTCCGCCAAGTCCATGATGGCCTAGAAACCCAATGTAGCTCCCAAAATCGCAATCCGGGAAATATTTGGCCTTCAAAAACACAACTAAGGCCAAATTAAACTTCCCGTACATGAACGTAAACCCAATCCTCCTTTTTATCAACAGGCCAACACATTTTAGACCACGCCACCCAATGGACCCTTCAAACGCTCTCCTTTACTATGCCACCAAAAATTTGCTACAGTCATTTCCAACAGTTTCATGCAATAATTTATTAGGTAACAAAAAGCACGACATTGCGTTAAGTTTTGGTAATGACTGCAAAACCGACTTGCATCAGAACCCCCTTTACCACCCTGAGACAACATCTCATGCCTATTCTTCCACCCTCCCGTCCTATCCCACATTCTATCCTTAATATACCTAAATAATGATCATCTCGATTTCCCCCATTACACAATCCTAGGTATCTATTATGATGGTCTACTAATCGTACTCCCAAAATGTCAGCCAACTATTTCCTACCACCTCTCCCACTCCCCACCCACCACCATACTCGACTTTTGAAAAATTAACCACCTGTCCCGACGCCTTAGCATACACTCTAAGATCCTTCCCAACTCCCTTAACTCCCCCTCCTTTGCCCCACAGAACACCAATGTATCGTCTGCAACAATAAATGTGATACAATTGGTGCTTGAGGTAGCCCAGCCAACCCTCACCCCCACCAACTTGTCCCCCACCCTCAGCTGGCTGGATCAAACTAGAAGAGCTTAAGTACAAAAAGAGAAACAGATAAGGTGAAAAGAGGATCACCCTGTTGGAGTCCCCTCTCCGGACGAAAGAAAACCAAGTAAACTTCAGCCCGTGAAAACTCAGATCACTCAGATTAGACCGATTAACGTCCTTCTGAAATCTTCCAATTTGCCACCTTTGTCGTTTTTGCACGAGTCTTTTCGGGCTGAAATAAGATTCATTAAAGTCACCTGCACAAAGCCAAGGAACACCCAATGACTGTGAACTCAACGAATCAGTACTAAATCCCAAACAAACCTCCTATTCCTACCTCCGGATCACCATAAATACCTGTGAAGCGCCAATTTGTAGAATTTGGTTCCAACACATCTCCATCAATATGGTACTTCGAAAATGATCGAAGCTGCACTACTGCATTCTTCCTCCAAAACAGGCAATCATCCCCCCTGATCTACCCTCTGAAGGAAACACTAACCCCAAACATATCAAACGTTTCCCGCATCCTATTCACCCTAAAACTACCCATTTTGTTTCAAAAAATTAAAAAACCAACAAAGGCGCAAATCTCGAATGACTTCTTCGAGTTTTCGAACTGTCGAGACACCCCCCCAAACCTCGACAGTTCCATGCTAACAAACTCATTGGTGATTGACGGGGCTGTGAACCACCCTCCGCCGATTACCTCATCACAAGTATTATCATCAATTATTCTTCTCTTCAAAGGCCTTTCACCCAAAAATAAGCCTAACTTCCGCTTACCTGTATCCATTATCGCAATCCCTCTGACGCGTCCCCTGCGATAGCCCCGAAAACCCGCGACGACCAGCTTCCCCTCGCTGCTGAAAAAGTCACCCGACACCGCTGCCAGAGTATCCTCCCCACTCCATCTATGTGTGCTTCGACAAACCCCGGAGATGTATGCTGAATTTTGGATAGAAGGGAGTTCTAGCCTCATACCTGATACAACCTCCATTTGGTAAATTCAATTCTTTGCTGATCAGCAACTTTTTCCTAACCTCGAATTTCCATACGCACACTTGATTCCGTCGAATTCTGTTCAAATAACTCTTCTTTCAGACTGTTTCAGAAAAAACCCCTCATCTCGGTTCACTCTAAATTTGCCTTGTTTGGCTTTTCCCCATCATAACATTAGTAAAGAATTCGATTTTCTAGTTGGGTCAAACTCCAAATTTAAAGGCCCACTGTTTCACTATCTTATTCCTGATATTTCCTTTCGGGTCAGCCCACCATCAGATACAACATCTCTAGTAAATTGTTGGGCTAACACTGATTGGCCCATATTTTGGCCCACATGTTGAGTGACCCCCCAATCCAGCCTAGCCCGTTGAGTCTCCTCTCTCAACCCACAATCTGGCCCTTCCTCCCTCACTTCCCGGACCCACGACCCCAGCCCCTTTCGCCACCTGAGTTTTCCCCTATCGCCGCTCTGCCGCCGACGAACACTCTTCCACCACCAAACCTCCACATGACCCCCTCCCTAAAAAACCTAGAAAGCAAACCCCTTCTACTCTCAAATACTGCCGCTCCCCTCCGCCCACTACCACCCCCTCTCATCCCTATCGATCGCCCAGGCATTGAACCTCCTCCCCGCCCTCCCAGCCACCCAACTGGGAAAATTGCCCCTGAAATATCCCCACTACCCGAGACTCCTTCAGCTATGGACCATACCTCAAAACCCCTCTCTTCCCCCTCCATTAAAACCACCCTCTACCCCGTTGAACACAGTCCCTCATTATTATGACCAAGCAAACCACAATCGTAACAGTAATTCGGCAACCTGTCGTATGTGAATCTGACCAAGATTTCCTCGCCGCTGACATAGCGCATCTTCAAACACCGTTTCAATGACAAACCGCACATCCAAGGAGACCTGTATCTGCATTTTAGAACCCCATGCAAATTGTGCTTCACCATGATCTGAGTCCATGAATTTACCCATACGATTACTGATAGCCTCAGCAACTGCCCGTGTCATCATACATAACGGCAAGTCATGCACAAAGACGTAGAAAGGACGCCAATCCAAATCGACATCCTTCGATTCTCCGCCATAGAAACATAATTTAGAATCATCAAATTCTTATCAAAAGTCCAAAGGGCAGCCGCTTAATGCCCTATCTCTATCCACGATGTGTTGAAACACAATTAGAGAAAATGATCATCTTCCAGCAATTGCACTAACATCCCTCGAAATTGGCTTGAAGAGATTATGTAACATTAAACGAAGCAAGTCTAAACGAAAAGGCCTCGGCGTAATCAATTTACCAACAAGCATAAAACCCAACGAATCCGTATTACCTCGCCACTCATCATCCGGCAACACCAAACCCCCATCTTCATCATCTGTCAATACTAACGATCTCCTAAACACTCCATGCCCGAATCCATCAAATCCAGTATAAGAAGGTGTTAAATCCCGAGTAGCCACAAGCCCCAGACGAACTCCAACTAACAAAACCCACTCTGGCCGTTGCAAGCAAAGAAAAACTTGCACTTTAACTGCAAAGAGACAAGAACCAAGGAACACAAAAAAAAAACAAAAACAAAAACAAAAAGAAGCAAGACAAGCACACAAAAACAACAACACGAAATTAGAAGGGAAACCTACTGCAAAACTACGGAAGAAAACAACAATAAGACAAGATCACACCCCATTAAACGAGTACAGAAAGCCCCACTTAACAAAACCCATGGGTTGTCCTGGGGAGGTACGAGATATCATACTCGCGCAGTTTGATGGCCCACTTGATCAGCCGATCGAATGTGTTTGGCCTCCCCAGAACCTGTTTGAGGGGGTGGTTGTACGGACCCCCGATCGGATATGATAAGAAATAGGGCGTAGCCTTCGGGCGGCTATCACCAGTGCAAAGGCTATCTTCTCTACGAGGCTATATCATTCCTTCCGCTCTATTGAGGACCTTGCTTACGTAGTAGATGGGCGTTTGCTGCCCGCCTTCCACCCGAAAGAGGATCGAACTTACTACCTAGGAGTGGCTACCCAATTAGATGTATAAGGTATTCTCCTGGCGAAGGTTTGACCAACAAAGGAAGGTTGGCCAGATATTTCTTAAGTTCTTCAAAGGCTCTGTGCCATTCCTTCCCCCATTTAAAGTTCTTGGCTTTTCGTAGCACTTTGAAAAAGGGTAAGCTTCTTTCTGCTGACTTAGCAATGAAACAGTTTGGGCGCCGTTATCTTTCCTGTGAGGCGTTGTGCCTCATTAATGTTAGTGGGAGCCTTCATATCCAGAATGGCTTTGATTTTGAGGGGGTTGGCCTCGATCCCCCTCTCGGTAACCATGAAGCCCAAGAAAGAAACGCCTTCCTCGCACCCCAAATGCGCATTTGGAGGGGTTCAGCTTCAGGAAATATCTTCGAAGGACAACGAATGTCTCCTCCAGAATCAGCAATGTGATCATCCGCCCTTTGGCTCTTGACGAGCATGTCGTCTACATTAAACCTCCATGTTCCTCCCCAGTTGAGGGCGGAAGATCTTGTCCACCAAGCGTTGGTATGTGGCTCTTGCATTCTTCAAGCCAAAAAGGCATGACCACGTAGCAGAAGCGGTTCCTGCTGATAGGAGTGTACGCGGTGCGGGTTGGGCCAAATTAGGTAATTTTTCGGCCCAACCCGATGTTTGCGGTTTTTGAAAAACTTAACCCAAGTCCAGCCCGACAATCATCAAAATCGCACTTTGTGGTCTAATTGGGTTGGGGCGGTTTTTGCGGTCTTTAGTATAAAGTCAATGATCTACACAATAAAAAATGAAAAAGAAAAAAATAAAGTTCAACTATTCTAAATACATAAAATTTGTAAGTTCAAGATACATATTTTGAAGTCACAAATAAAATTCTACATACAAAATAAATTAATAACATTCACTATACGATTCTCTCTCAAGTTTCAAATAACATTTTACAAAATAAAAGCCACAAGGCATTGAAGAGTTTGAACTTCGAAGACTCTTTGTTTCCTTTTCTTATCTAATTTTTACTTTTTAAGTTTTAATTATTAAAAAAAATATCTATTTTATATAATAAAATATTATTATACAATGATAATATATTATTATAACATGCATATTATACTAATTTACCGCCAAGGAAGCGGAGAAAATATTTTATGAGTTTAATAATAAAAGAAAACTTTTAGTTTTTAATGGAAGAAATAAAGAAAATTTGAGGAATTAAATAAGTATTAACACTATAAATTGGAATTATAATGGTAGTTTATATATTTTTATTAATAGATTGTATATAAAAATTTAAAGCACTAAAAAACATGTGCATATTAACTTAATGTACTTGTAGGAATATATAATGTTATGTTCTTTTGTTCTTTTTTTTTTTGTATAATTTAGTTGGAACACAATAAGCAGAAATGTAAGATGTGAGATATTAAAAGGATATTATTTAAAGTAAAATAAGAGTTTAAGATGAATATAAAACATATTACAACACTACGATGATGTAAGCTATTTTAAGTTTATGCATTTTATTATTTGTATATAAAATATAGAAAATTATCAATAACCAAGAATTAGTTGAATAATTGATTTCATTTATATATGTATTAATTTATACATATATTATCAATACCGATAAAAGAATATCCTAATTGTTATTATTATCTTGAACATTAATTTTATGTAGCATCAAAACTTATATATTATATATATATATATTTATAAAGAATTATAGTTTTTTAAATTATCACTATTATTGCGGTCGAGCGCGGGCTATGCGGTCCACATAATTATAAAACCAAACCCGGTTGTTAAATTGCGTTTTGGTTGGGCTGGTTGGTTGGGGCGGCCCGGCGGTTTGATTGAACACCCCTACCTGCTGAAGTAATGAAACTGACCCTCTTGTGATCGTCTGGGACCAGCATGATCTGATGGTATCCTTGTGAAGCATCCATCATGCTCAGGAGTTCGCATCCGGAGGTGGAGTCTACTAGCTAGTAGATACGAGGAAGTGGATAGAAGTCTTTTCAAACAAGCTTTGTTGTGGTCCCGAAAGTCCACAAACATCCTCCATTTTCCCCAAGTTTAGGTACGAGTACCACGTTGGAGAGCCATTCAGGGAATTGGATTTCCCGTATATGGCCTTGCTTCCGTTAGTCTTTTTATCTCAGGCTTGGATGATCTTATCTTTCTCCTGGCCAAAGTGTATCCTCTTTTGCTTTGGTCGGCTTCATGGAAGAATCAATGTTGAGGTGGTACATTATGACTTCAGGGCTTATCCCTTCTAGATCTTGAGTGGTCCAAGCGAAGACATCCATATTGCGCTGGAGGCACTGAATCAAGTCTTCCCTCCAGACTCCTTCTAACTGAGAGCCTATCCTAGCTGTTTTGCCAGGATTTTCTAGGCATAACACGATGGTCAATAGTTCTTCTGCTGGCTAGACCTTGGAGTGGTCCTCCTTGCTAGGTAAGGCTTCTCGTGGGGAGAGACCTAGGCCTACCTCCTCCCTCTCCTCTAAGGGGTCATTCCCCTGCCTTTTGAAGGATTCCTTGGGAGGCGGCTCTATAGCGCCCCGTTTCTGTCCTTTGCGGACGGCCTCCACGTAGCATCTTCGTGACTGTTGTTGGTCTCCACCCACGTCCCCGATCCCACCTAGCATGGGGAAATTTTATCTTCATATGGAAGGTGGATATTTGTTAGAATATGTGACCATCAAGACAATTGATTGGCTCTTTGTAAACTATTCTAGACGATCTTTTTCAATAATATGTTAATTTAAGAAATTTCTCTTGGCCATCTTCTTCATATGCTTTAAACATTATATTTATATGAGCATTTGGTTGAAGCCCTTAGATCAATTATGCTATGGGGTTGGCTCGCGGATATGATGGCGACCATGAAACTAACCTCTATGGTTTAATCTAAAATATTCCAAGTCGATGAATTGGTCGAGATAGTGCATCGACTATTCCTTAAAAACTTACACTAAGTGATGCGTTCATATGATGAAATGTCGAGTTTCATAGACAGAGACGTATGACGTTTGCGCATTTTAGTGGGTGCTTGATAAAGAGTTATCAAGTTTCAGTGAATTGACTCGCAGGAGTTGTCATATGGAAGACCTATATGGCATGATCGGTATGACTAGAACTCCTAGGCTACGATAGTGCACTAACTAGTCCTTAGAATTGAGGTTCCACAATAACCTTGTGCATAGGACGGCTATGGCTTGATCATGTCCAATGTGGTCTCAAGTTTCATCCTGGATCACGATACAATCGTGTTTCAGGCATAGTTGAAGCATGCATGGAGGTTGGTGAGTTCCAAGATAGGAAATGCTACGTATCATGAGATGATAAGGAACCTCCTATATTCTCTACAGTATGCATTCCTCGAAGCCCATGGCCATGGCTGCTGATCAATTAAGAGAAAAGATTTTTCCTATGTTGATAAATTGGAACCATAACTGCAAAAGTTGATACATAGACATCAAAGTCGATAATGGGAACTGGTAACTAATTCCATGCCCTAGACTTTGATCGGGAGGATAGTAACGGAGGGACCGTATCTGCATGGTTTGTGTAGTTCACAGGTTCACGCAATAATTCACATATTCTCTAGTACCATGGACCATTGCTAGATGGCTACCCATGGTGACGAGTACCCTCCAATTAAGGAGTTAATTGATGGTGATTAATTATGATAAGATCTAATTAATCTAATGCAAATAAGTTGCTAATTAAATTGTATATGTGATACAAGCCCAAGCTCTAGTTGAGCAGTTAACCTAAAGGGTCACACAAAAATCCATGATGGAATTATTGGAATTAATTTATAGAATTAATTATGGAGAATAAATCATTTAAGGAGTTAAATTAATTGATTGAAATAATTTATGAAATCATTTTCATGGGAATATTAAATAATATGATTATTTAATTTTGAGTCTAAATTCACAAGCATTAATTTGATTAAGTAAGACTTGTGATAGATTAATTAAGATAAATCTATTTGAGCTTGAAAATCAATTAATTAGATTAATTGATTTGGGCTTATTAATTAAAAAAATTAAATATCATGGGCTAAATAATTAGTTGGGAATTAATTAAAATTGGACTTAGTCCAATTTAGAATTAAGATAAAGCCCAAGATCTTAGCTCAAGCCACAAGCCCACAAGACAGGATTCATTGAACATAGACATGACTTGTTTTTCATCGTTAGATGAAGAAGAAAATATTGAGCCATGCTAAAGCTTGTCTATAAAGAAGACAAGTGTCAAAGGAGAAAAGATGAGTCATGCTAGAACTTGTCTATGATGAAGACAGTGTTCTAAAGAGCAAGACAAAAGGCCTTGTTTACATTCATTGTATCTAGTACATAGGAATGCCTATAAAAAGGGGTACAAAGTAAGAGATTCATATACCATATTTCTACATACAAAGATACAAAAACTCTTGCTTTCCTTTTGCTCTCTAGCTGTTAGACTTTCTCTCCTTCAAAGCTAGAAATTCTAGCTTTCACTTTAGCATTGGTCTTATGTTCATTACTCATCTCCAGAAGAGAAGAATTCCCTTGATTTCTCCATAGATCAATAGTTTAATCTACCTTAATCCTCCAATACCTACTAGCATAGGTTTGAAGTTGATTCCATCATAGGTGGTGTGAACGACAATTAAAAGCAGTTCCATTTTGACGTTCCACCATTTTTAAGGTAAGGTCGTTCTTGAGAAAGTTCAAGTAACCAACATCAACCGGAGAGCTAGAAAGGTTGGTTTTTTTTAACCATTCAATTGACATCCTTTTATGCATGAGATCTACATCGTAATAGCAACGAGACGGGCGATTTGATCACTAATTTAATATTGTTTTCTAATTAAAATTTTAATTTTGATTGCGTTTAACGTCTCGGGACTTATACGAAAGCTAACAGTGGTATCAGAGCCCGGTCATGCAAGTCAATTGAATTTTTTTTCTTTTGATGTGATTTAATCGGATTGTATTATTTAACGATTTAATTTTATGTGTTAATCTCTTGATGTGTTGAATTTAATTCTTGGGCATATTTCAATTGTTGAAATTTGACTCTATTGTGTTACAGCTTCCGCCTACATGGCCAGGATTTATCTTCCGCCTACATGTCGGATTCTTCTGCCTATATGGCCGAAATTTTTCTTCTGTCTACATGGTGGGGATTTAATGGAGACATTTTGTAAATTCTCAACTTCATTTTTATTTTACGGCAATTCAAAATAATATTAAAAAAATGGTGAAAAAGGGCACGGTGCGCAGCACAGGCACCGGTTGCCTGCCGGCGCATGCTGGGCAGGCGCCCGCACGCTTCGTGCGCAGTGCGGCGCCGAGCTGTGCAGTGTGCGCGTGCGCTGGGCAGCGCCCACGCGCACACGGCCCTGTCGGCGTGCTGTCTGTGGCCATTCTTTTGCTCCTGGCATCGAAATTTTTGAATTTCTGATTTTATTTTTCTTATTATTCTGAATATTTTAATTATTTAAAAATGCATATATATATATATATATTATTATTTTCCTTATATGGATATAAATTGAGAAAGAAAAATGAATTTTTCACTTTCAATTTGATTAGGAAAATTCAACATATTCTCCCTAATATGATTAGAAAATTTTCTTGGAAAGTCCAAGTTGATTTGACATTATGAATCGAGTGCCCATAAATTAAATTCAATTTCATTCCACGAAAAACATCATGTGATTTAACATAAGAAATTAAATTCTTTTGTTTTATGGGATCTAAATATATATACATGATATTATTTATTGATCCAATCATTTATTTTCTCCTTGAATTAATTTAGTCCAATTGAATTACTTTGTTTCTTCTAGAATTAACTCTACCAAATGCCATAGTGATTTGTGTGTGACTCTTTAGGTTCACCCTCAGCTAGACTTAGGCTTGTGTCCAACACAATTGGTCAATTAAATCCAATTTAATTAATAATTTCCAAGTTAACCATTAACCGAAAAACATCCATCACCATGGGTGGCCGTCTAGCAACGGTCCATGGCACTAGAGACTAGGTGAATGTTGCCATGAACATTTAGGCTCTGGTACCATACGGGTAGGGTCCTTCCATCATCTGTCTCTTGGCCTAAGTCTAGGGTATGAAATTAGGCGTTGGTTCCCATCCTAGACTAGACAACTATGCTCAATAACTCGAGACGTGTTTGCTCTATTGATCGACCTAGGAAACCATTCGTTACTCGACCAATCGTTGTGGCCATAAACTCAAAGAGTTTAAACCTTATCGGAGTGCATAGGAGACTCGACTGTCATATACTGACAGGTTACGAATCCTATATTGGAACCCACCGTCCTCACTGCATACTCCGGCTGCACTGGATAAGACTTATAATGAACGCATCCCATATACGAACATCTCTTGTCAGATCCAAGATGAAACCATCATATGCATGTGACTGCCATGGTTCCTCAAGTCCAAGGACTAATCCCATACTATCGGAGCCGAGAATACCAGTCATACCGACCAAGCCTCTAAAGTTTCCATATGATGATTCCCGCGAGTCAGTTCAGTCAGTTGCCAACCTTATCAACTAACCCACTAAAAATTGCATAGACGACCTACATTTGTCAACGATGAAACAAGGCACATATCTAATGAATGCAATACTTAGTGCAAGTCTCTATGGGACCCTTGATGCCTTGTCTCAAGGTCCTTAACTTGGAACGTTTTAGACCAACCCTCAAAAGTTGGTTTCATAGCATCCATCCAATGTGCAACCCAACTACATTGGTCATCCAATTGGTCTGTGGGTATTTATTGTGACGTTAAAATACTGTTTAACGTAATCAGTAAGCATAACAAACATATAGTGTCACGGATGAATACTTATTATATTCATCAAGTCAATATTACTTCAATAAAGATTGCTAAATAGTACCCCAAAATCGCCAATCCAATTGGCTTTCTGGTCACCTATTCTAACAATCTCCCACTTGACCTAAAGCCAATCACCCATGTCGTTTAGATTTATATAGGCATGATTAATTTGCGATATCCGACTCGGTCTCACAAGTCTACCTTATTTCTGCCAAGACGATGCGGTCCAACCGCACATCACCTCTTCATACTATTTCTCCAAGCATATGGTATTATCTAAGAATTTTTCTGGATCCATGATAAGATCTCGGTCCTTTAGCTTGCACTACAACCATGTTGATATCCTCCAAGGTAACTACTGGCCCAGTCGTGCTAGGCACCACACCAACCATTGGATGTAGTTTTTCATCCAAACCACTTTCCAGAGCAATTTCTAAAGTTTTCATACATTCAACTTTCATAGTCCGTCATGGTATCTCGCTTGAAACCTTTCCAAGCCACCACCTTACCATTAACCCTGAATATATGTTAATACTGAGACTAGATATTATTCACATGATACTGGAAGTTAGTATCGTTATAGCCTTCTAGAATCAACTCTTCATAGAACGTGCATCAAGAACACTTCTTTTATCCTTATTCGAGTATTGAAGATGTTGTTCTCAACAGCTATCTACTGCCTCCTTAGTACACACTCGATTTTCATCGCTATGCCCAAAGCATACACAACATCAGGTCCAATGCACCAAATAATATACCATGCTGCCTATGGCAAATATGTAGGGGATGTCAAACATCTAAGCATCCTTATCAGTTAACAGTGACTGGGTCTTGGATAACTTAACCCTATACATAGAAATCTAATTCCTTTCATGGAGAATTGTGTGAACAACATTCGTGTTTCAGTATTTTTTAAAATCTTAAATTCATTCCAAATGAATAAGACGTTACACACTTGAAACACCAGGAACACAACCAAACTCCCACTGACCCTCAAGTACGTTATTGACCGAGTTATATTCCGTATGAGCTTTTCAAAACGAATATCCAATTACATGGAGTTTCAAACCTAGTTTGAATTCCATGTCGAAGCACACGGCTCCAAACCATTACTTCGATCCAATGTCCAATATTGCTTCTCCTTATGTCTTTTGGAAACCTGTACCTCTCAGGTATCTAAGGTATTCTGGTCGTCCTAGGAGAACTGGAATATAGTCAGTGGGGCAAACTCGATTACAAATGATGTTTGTTATATCTTACTAAGGTATCGCTCTACTTGATTCCTCAAGGAACTACTCCTCACGTTGGTCATCCTCTAAAATCTAATTTCTCTTAGGACAACACATGAACCTGTGCAAACTTAGTTTGTGTCCCACTAGTCCTTTGACATGTGCAGGACCATCCTACACACTCAGGTACATTGTAGAACATAGGCTTGCCATGCCATATCCAATATGGTGTCTAGGCCACAATATTTAGAAAGTGCCATGTTTTACAACTTGGCTACTGGCTTAGGAACACGCTCAAATGGGCCAAGTTAGTTCAGTGAAACACCAATCGGACCATGTCCAACAAGGTTTGATTCTTCCTTTATCAGAGACGTTCAATTGTGGCGCTCTAGGAAGAATTCCACTGAGTGAGAATTCCATTCTGATTTAGATATTTCAAGAACTCCCACTAAATACACATCACCCGATCCAATCGAAGATTTAATTTTGCAACCAATTTGGTTCTCCACTCCAAATTTAATTCCACGAACCTTCTAAAGGTCCTTAGATTTGTGAACCCTCTACTAGACTTGTGTATTTAGTGACCCACATATGTCTGACTTGATTCAATCCAACAGACACTAGCAAGCATACTTTGTCCTACAAAGAGTCTATTGGCCATCTTCCTGCTCAGGAAGGACTTGCAAACTCAAATTGTCTATTTCTGGAACTCCTTGAATATACTAATCTCCTTATCCTATCTAGAGAAATGTGACCTAGCTTTACATGCCAAATCTGTGAGTTTATCTTGATTATCCATTTTATCATTTTTTTTTAGCATTCATAATCTAATTATGGAATAGTATTGAAACAATTATGCAAACAACCTAGCATACAAGAATAACTATTCTTTGTTAAATAAAAGAAATTTTCATTGATAAAAAACATGCAATCCTAATTGTCCAACAATAGAAAACATAATTTTGATCATGCTAGGTTACATAATTGTGACCTATCAACTCTATCCCTAACATGATCTAATGGCTAAGCCTAACTAGTCCTATAGCTTCTATAGCAATACCCTAGCCATTGCCTAGCTCCAGAACCATCTCCATCTTAGCCTTCTACTCCTTTCCATCACCTGCAAACCATTTGTAGATATGAGCTCTACAGCTAGTATCCAATACCCAAGAAGTAGAACAATAATCATGTTAAAGCTCAAATCAAATGTACATTGGTTGGAGAGGAATTTAGGACACTCCATCTTCTAATGCCCTTTTTCACGGCAATAAATGCAAACATCTTTAGCAATACTTGGTTGTCGAACTACCTTCCTCTTTCCTTCACCCACGCCCAGCGAGGTAATAGGAGCGCTTGCAGTAGCTAATTCTGTCTTACCCTTCTTCCTCCTCCAGCATCCGGCCCCTTTGCCTTTAGCTCTTGAGGTCGAAGTCTCCCCCACCAAGATCGACAGCGCAGACTTTTCAATCGTTGCCTCGTATTGGACTAACATGTTTATCAACTCATAAAGGTTTTTTTCAAGTCCACTCATGTTATAGTTAACGATAAACGGGTCAAAGGAAGGAGGAATAGACTAAAGAATCACGTCAATGTACGTCTCTTTTTCAAGATCAGCTCGGAGGTCTTTGAGCTTCTCCACAAGGGATAGCATCATCACTCCATGCTGGTGTACAAACGACCCTTCTATCATCTTAGCTCCGAAACATGCCTTTATCGCAGCATATCTAATATGTAGTTCAGGTACTTTATAAACGTCTTTCATGGGGAGCATTATCGAGCTGACATCATCCAATCGATCATACTATTTTCGAATCTCATTAGTCATGGATGCCAGTATGATGTTGCGAACTTTGCGGTTGTCCTCCTGCTAGTCAATGAATGTCAAACGTTATTCTGACGATGACCCCTCCGGAAAGACCCAAGCAAGAGGCTTATCCAGAACGTAAGGTTGGTCTTCGAAATCGAGGATAATCACCAGATTTTGTAGCTAATTATTATAGTTTGTTCCTTCAGATTTGTTAGTCTCAAGAATTACAGCGAGTGGATTCTTAGACATCTACATTCAAAATGTAAAGTAGAAGTTTAGTAGATTATAATAATATTGAATTCATGTTAAGACTTGGTCTTTAGTCATTAACCCCTCCCACTATTTTCTTCAAAAAGCCCACCACTCTGAAGGGAAATTTTTGAAAAAAACCATTTTCTAGTGGGCTTGGAGTCCACAAACGCAAATCTCCATGCCCCGCTTTTACGATTCACATGGGAAAATCTTTGTGGAACGTAACCTATACCATTCTTATCCAATGAGATCCCTAAGTTATTTTGCCTCGCGTCTTCATGTGATCCCGAGACTCCAAGCAGATCACGTTACTCGGCGTTAGGCCCGACCTATTAACCAAATAAATATCTCAACTATCTCTCCCATCGACTTGTGAGATAGGAAATAGGAGCATATCCCATTCATTCACAACAATAGTGCAACTTTCTTTCATTCCAAACGTGCCACGACTCGTGAGACCACGAATCGGTGAAAGTAGCTTCCTCACTATATTGTTACGGATGGAAGGCTTGGAATAATCAAACTATTTGATTCAATTCCATTTTGGGTTTAATATTTAATTGGACCATCCAAGTGAGAGTTATAGTTTTGTTGTGACCAAGACCTCATCATTTAAGTATTTTGCATGCTCAAGTTTTGAACATTCAATGTAAATAGATGCATTCCAAACACATCATACATCAAAGCATTAAAATATTAAACACATGCAAAACAAGCCTAGCAAGCCCCTGGTAGGATGATTACAAGCCCGTTCCTAAGTGATCCACTGAGCCCACAATGGATCTATGGCCAATCTAGGGTAGGCCTACACTATTACAACAATCATCCCATTGTCATTCTAGTGGGGCCTTGTAAGTCTCACTTTGTTCTTCCGTCGTGGGCTCCGTCACAAGCTAATCTACACTCATTACAACTGAAAAAAAAAAAAACCAATCAGAAGCTACGGGGAGTACATTATAAGAGAGAAAGAAAGCATTATTATTCCAAGGCTAAATACAATAGAAGGAATCAAACAAAGAGGCACGCAGGCCTCACCCAACACAAAATAAACCATGCATAGGTTAATGGGCTTTGTGATCATCCATATTGTTTATCCAATAAACAACAATTACACATCTATATCAAATATAAACATGCTCACCAAATAAATATATTCCATGCATTTATCAATAGATATCCAATATCTAAAATCATAGACATGATTAAACGCAGAAAATACCATATTAACAATGCAATTAAAAATATGGATATCCTTCATACATCCAATGTACAAAAAAAATAAAAAAGTTGTTTGTTTGGAAACCATTTCCAAATTAATCTAAGGTACAATTTAATTTTATAAAAATCCAATTTAACAAAAAAAATAAAATATGCCAAAATCAACAATTTCAGAAAACTAGCAGAAATCAGGAAAATCCAATTTTTAGAAAAAAAAAAAAAAAAAAAAAAAGAGCACAAAACAGTGCTTCTAGGAGTCCGTCCATGCCTTCTAATCCATGGCATAGTGAGGAAGCTGATTTAGGTCGATAGCGTGGTCTCACGAGTCGTGGCACGTCTATCGTACTTAAAAGAAGCTGCACCATGTCATGAACGAAAGTAGACCGTTGTTACCTATCTCACGAGTCGTGGAGGTAGCAGTAGGTCTATGGCTCGATTGATTAGGTCGGGTCTAACGCCCGATTAGCATGATTCGCTTGGAGTCCTCGGGATCATGTGAAAGGGTGAGGTAATAATCTTGGGAATCTCGTGGAACGAGAATGGTATGGCATACCTCCCACAGGATTCTTCCCATGCGAATCGTAAAAGCGGGGTATGGGGAAATTCGTTGTGGATCCCAAGTCCACTAGGAAAAGGTTTCACGAAAACAGCGTTTGAGAGTACCGTGTTTTTGTATAAATAGTGGGAGCATTAAATGACTAAAGACCAAGCATTTAATTATATATATCAAACCTCCGTCTTTTAAATTCTGCTGATCGCGCGTTCTGTTTATAAAATGTCTAAGAACCCACTATCAACCATACTTGAGACAAACAAATCAATGGAACCAATTAGAACGACTGGTTGCGCAATCTCATGATAGTCCTGGATTAGAGAACCAAGGCTACATCATGGACGAGCCTCTCCCTAGGACCTTACCGGAAGGATCCACACCGGAAGAACGTGAGACGTTCGAGACTTGGCATAAGGATAACCGGAAGGTCCGTAGCATCATACTTGCTTCGATGACGAATGAGATTCAGAAGCAATATGAAAGGCTAGACGATGTCCCTTCCATTATGGCTCGCCTTAAGGATTGCTATGCAGTCCCGGACCGGCATACTAGGTATGTCGCGACTAAGGCGTTCTTTGGAACTAAAATGACAGAAGGATCCTTTGTACAAGAGCACGGGGTTAAAATGCTTACCCTGGTGGAAAAGCTCGAGGACCTAAAGGTAGGCCTCGATAATGAAACGTACATAGATGTGATCCTTCAGTCACTCCCACCCTCCTTCGACCAATTTATTGTCAACTACAACATGAACGCACTTGAGAAGGGCATTCATGAGTTGATCAATATGTTGGTGCAATACGAGGAAACGACCAAAAAAGTCCACGCCTTCGGTATTGTTTGGAGGTGCTTCAACTTCCAAAACGAAAGGCAAGGGTGTCGGACGTTCGAAAAAAAAAGGAAGGGACAAGCTGTCAAAGCAGCTACGAACACTAAGAGTGTTCCCATTGCCAAAGAGGGGAAAGGGAAAGGAAAGGGAAAGGTTGTCTCTAAGCAACAGTCGAGGGCATATGACATATGTATCAATTGCCGTGAGAAAGGGCATTAGAAGACGGAGTTCCCCAAACTCCTCTCCAACACAAACGTAAAATAGATAATAACGGGAACGCACGACTGTGGCACGCTAGGCTAGGTCACATATCCCAAGACAGGATGAAAAGATTGATAGACTCAAAGAACCTAGAGGTAGGGGATTTGAGTGAGCTACCAACCTGTGAATCCTGTCTAAGAGGAAAAATGACCAAGAAGCCCTTTGTAGGACAAAGTAGGCTTGCCACAGGTCTGTTGGACTTGGTCCATACAGATGTATGTGGACCACTAAGGACGCAGGCCCAAGGTGGGTTCTCCTACTTCATAACCTTTACCGATGATCATTCACGGTATGGTTATGTTTACCTGATGAGGTACAAGTCTGAAGCTCTTGAGAGGTTTAAAGAATTCAGACTTGAAGTGGAGAACCAAACCAACTGCAAAATTAAAGTCCTACGGTCAAACCGAGGCGGAGGATACCTTAGTACCGAGTTCCTTAATTATCTAAAGGAAAATGGTATAATATCTGAATGAACACCTCCCGGGACACCACAATTGAATGGTGTCTCTGAAAGGAGGAATTGAACCCTGTTGGACATGGTTCGATCCATGATGAGTTTTACCAAATTGCCCTTGTCCTTTTGGGGCTATGCATTGGAAACGGCGGCCAAGTTGCTAAATTTGTCACCAACCAGTTTATTGACCCAAACGCCATATGAGATATGGCACGGCAAGCCTGCGTCCTACAACTACTTGAAAGTGTGGGGTAGCCCCGCATACATCAAGAGGTTAGTGGGAGATAAGCTAGAATCCAGGTCTAGCTTATGCAGGTTCGTTGGATACCCTAAAGAAACTGCGGGTTATTACTTTTATGACCCCTTGGAACAAAAGGTATTTGTTTCATGGAATGCAGTGTTCTTGGAACAAGGCTTTCCAGAGGATATCCAACCTGATGAACTGATTGTTGAGGAGTCAAGTGATGGAAACCAGTCATCAGAGGAAGCCGCGGATTCCTCGCTTAGAGGATTCAGGATAGATACCCGAAGGGTTGACCAACCTCGAGAAGTCCAACGTGCTAGGCATGAAAGACAGCCTTAGGAACAGCCAGCCCCGGTACCTGAACCACCAGCTCCTATACAGTCAGTGCCCACAGTCACCACTGACGTTCCCATTCTCCGTAGGTCAACTAAAGAGTCCAGACCTCCAATGAGGTATGGATTTCTAAATACGACCGGTCTTCTCGATTACGATCCTAAGACATACGGAGAAGCGATGTCTGACATCGACTCCGAGAAATGTCTTGAGGCCATGAAAACCGAAATGGACTCCATGAGCGAGAACCAAATCTAGAGACTTGTAGATCCACCGAAAGGTGTTAAGCCAGTTGGCTGTAAGTGGATCTACAAGCGCAAACTTGGCGTTGATGGAGAAGTCACAACTTTTAAGGCTAGGGTTGTAGCTAAAGGGTACACTCAATGACCCGGGGTCGATTTTGAGGACACCTACTCGCCTGTAGCCATGGCTAAATCCTTTCGGATCCTGCTCGCCATAGCAGCATGGTATGACTATGAGATATGGCAGATAGACGTGAAAACGGCCTTCCTCAATGGTTTCGTTGAGGAAGAGATCTATATGGATCAGCCAGAGGGTTTCACGGTCGCTGGAGAAGAACAGAAAGTCTATCGTCTCCAGAAATCCATCTATGGCCTCAAACAAGCATCCCGAAGTTGGAACATTCACTTTGATGAAGTGATACGGAGCTTTGACTTCATCAAAAACGAATCCGACCCTTGTGTATACAAGAAGGTCAGTGGGAGCTCTATAGTGTTCCGAGTGCTTTATGTGGATGACATTCTACTCATAGGTAATGACGTTAGAATGTTGGGTAACACAAAAGCATGGTTATCAGCCCAGTTTTCCATGAAGGACTTGGGTGAAGCCTTCTACATCCTAGGCATCCAAATTGTCAGGGACAGATCTAAAAGGATGTTAGGGCTCACCCAAAAACTCGTATATGGAGAAAGTCCTAAAGAGATATCGGATGGACAACTCCAAACGAGGATTCCTTCCCATGAGGCATGGGATCAAGTTATCCAAGAAGCAGTCCCCGCAGACTGATGAAGAACTTGAAAGGATGAAAGTCATCCCCTATGCTTCTGCCGTAGGTAGCATCCAATATGCGGTCCACTGCACCAGGCCTGACATTGCTTACGCTTTGAGCGTGACAAGCAGATATCAGTCTTGTGTGGGAGTGGCACATTGGAATGCTATTAAGGGCATCCTTAAGTACCTAAGGAGGACTAAAGAAATGTTCTTAGTCTATGGCAATGGAGAACTGATCCTGGAAGGCTTTAGCGACGCTAGCTTCCAGTCTGATGACGATGATGCCAAGTCTCAATCGGTTATGTATTCAGGTTCAATGGAGGAGCAGTGGCTTGGAAAAGTTCCAAGCAAGCAACCACTGCTGACTCCACTACTGAGGCCGAATACATAGCAGCTTCAGAAGCTGCCAAGGAAGCGGTTTGGATGAGAAACTACATCCAAGAGTTGGGTGTGGTGCCTAGCATCGCCAAGCCCGTTGTCATCTTTTGTGATAACAACGATGCAATAGCGCACGCAAAGGAACCGAGATCTCATCACCGTTCCAAACACATTCTTAGACGCTACCATCTTCTAAGAGAAATGGTAGGAAGAGGTGACGTTCGGATGGACCGAGTCAACTCAGCAGACAACACAGCAGATCCGCTGACAAAGCCTATGTCACAGAGCGCTCATACGCAACATCTTGAGAAGATGGGGATTAGACATATGGGCGATTGGCTTTAAGGTCAAGTGGGAGATTGTTAGAATAGGTGACCATGTAGCCAATCCTAGCAGGCGAAATGTAACCTATGTCTAGACAATTTCAAGGATTTGATATATTATTAATGAATAAAGAAGTGAAATTCATTTGGCATTACTTTGTTTGTGTTCACTTTATCTGCTTTATACATATCTGTTCACTGCGCAAACAAAGCCCACGGACTGAAAACGTATTTCGGGGACTGGAACTATGCTTGGAGGTAGGTCCATGAAATCAGTCCCTCCGAATCAGTCCGGAAATCTCCAAGTTAAGGAATCTCAAAAAATGGGTACCGAGATTCCCCTTGAGACTTGCACTAAGAATCTACTGTCGTATTTCATCGACGGGTGACGAAGGTCGTCTAAGCAGTGTTAGTGGGTTAGCCTGCTAGGGAGCAGCTGACTAAGGTGACTCGCGGGAACCGTCTTACGGAGGACCTTGAGTAGGGTCGGCTAGGTATGACGTGTGCTCCCGGTTCCAACAGTACAGGTCAAGTCCTTTGACTTGAGAAACTGTTGAGTTTACCTGTATATCGGGGTTGTATCTTAGATATGGTGAGAGATTGCCAAGAGGCACTTGAGCAGTCATAAGTCATGTCTAGTGCACCTCCGGTGTACAGAGTGACAGTAGTTCCCAAGAAAGGATCTGTCTCCTGTCAAAAGGCATTGACAGTTGAGTCTCACATATGCTCTGTGTCTTGTCCCTAAAATCTGTGGCCACAGTAACTGAACAGAAGGGAAGGTTTCCGTTGTGGAGTTTAGTAAGGACAGACCGACACTTAGGTCCAAAATGGGTACCTGCACTCTCCGTGCCCTAGACCCTAAGTGGTGAGACCGTAGACGGAAGGACAAGTGCACTGTTAGAGCCTAAATGTTCATCCCCGAATATTCACCGAGTCTCTAGTGCCATGGACCGTTGCTAGATGGCCACCCATGGTAACGGGCGGATTCTAGGAATTCGACCAAGTCTAGCTGAAAGGTGAACCTAAAGAGTCACACACAATCCACACACATTAAGTATTTAATTTAGGATTAAATATTGGAGAAATGGAATGATTAAATTGGATTTAATCGGGTCCTTAATTTTCTTGGAAAGAGTTAATTCCTATTATTAGATAAAAGGAATTAATCTAATAAATTAGATTTATTAGAAAATTAATTTAATGGGCCTAGGATAAATATTTATATTTATTTATTGCCCTTTGGAATATTTCAGTAGGTTTTAAATATTCCATTAAATTAAATTAATGATTGAGATTAAAATGAGAGATGGATGGCTAGGATTAATTTGACTAGGTCAAAATTACTACTTTGACTAGGACTTTGACTAGGTCAAATCCTAGTCAAATTAGTCTTCTAGAGTTGGAGTTTGAATAGGATTAAACTCCTCCTCTATAAATACTCCTAGCCTTTCACCTTTGGAAGGATGATGAATCTTGAAACACACACACACACACTTCCTCTCCCTCTCCTAATCTCGTCCGCCCTCTCTCTCTCTTTCTCTCCAAGAAAATCAATTTTCTTGTTCTTTTGTTCTTGGAACAATTGAACATTGGAGGATTGATCCCGTTAACTTAATAATGTGTGATTGATCCATCCTCCTAAATACTTGTTCGTTCGCTAGCACGACGTGCAAAATACATGGGTGGATTGTGTGTCACAATTTGGAGAGTCTCATATACGAGATTTGGTGCAAATCGGGGAACAACGCGAGTACCGGTTAGAAGACGAAAACGACAATCGGTAGGTTCTAATTTATTTTTCGTCCCTCTTTTATTTTTAATCCTATGGCCTCCATGATTCTTGTATGCTTTTAATTCATGAGATACACCGAATACTCGGGAACTTCAAGGGAACACCCCTTGAACATGTTTTTTATTTTTCGTAAAAGCATGTTTAAATTTCGTTATTTAAATTTATACTGCGCTTCCGCATGCGCGCTATTTCCCGGGATGATCCACAATCTTTCACTAACATCACTCAATCCTCAAGACATGCAGGGAATCTGTCATAACAATGGCCAGTAATACTTGTGCCCTTAAGGTACCTGAGTACCCTATCAAAACCTCACCATTGGTTCTATTAAGACCAGTAATATATCTAGCTAGTTTCGAGACAGAAATGATATATCTATTCTTTAAGCCGATTCTTGAATACTATAGGCTCCCAAATAAATTGAGAATGCCTAACCAATGCAACCGACATACCACTTTCATTCTCGATATAAGCCAAAGAAGGATTATATGGTGACTTTGTAATTCTACATATAGTATAGACAAACTTCTCTACATATTGAGAAACTTCAATACTATCAGTTGACTAAATCAACTTGAAGACAATAATTACATAATCATCACCCATATCCTTCATTTCTAATTTATTATTCAAGAACGACTTGATTTTGGTGATAATATCTAGGTTAGGTTCTACTCACAGAAGATTATCTACATACAGGCAAAGAATGCAGCATTATCTCCTCTAACCTTACAGTTATACATGTTCTTACTCATTCATATAGATACCAAAGGAGAGATTAGTTTTATAAACCACACATCCCTCAGAGACTAGTTGTAAATTAATCTATTCCCTTCTTTTGTTTAAACAACGCTTAGCCACCAATTTACTCTTAAACTTATCTATGGTCCCATCATATATGAAAATCTAAACACATCCAATAATAGTACATCCTACAGGGAAAGGAGCAAATACCCATTTCCATTAGAGACACTTGACTCCATCTCGATTCCTATAGTTGCCTTCCACTGCTTGACATCAGAAGAATTCATAGCATTTTTGAAGGTTACAGGATCATCCTCGATATTGTAAGTGATAACATCACTTTCAAAATCCTTGACAATCTATGTCCATCTGACTCTTAATGAGTCGGACTAGAACTATTAGGATAAACCACATAGCCATCTTTTCAACATGATCGGGAATAGAAAGGGGATACAAGTGAATCATTTGAAGAGCCACTTTGAGGTATTCCAATTTCCATATGAAATACATCTGCTTAGAAACATAGCATTATGAAATTCGACTATTATGTTAACCTATATGCCTAAATTTCTAATTCTAAATAAATCAAAATTCTCAAAGCATAACTTGTCTCCACATAGCCCAAGACCACTATATCAACAGTCTTAGGACCTAATTTCTTTCTATTATGTTTAGGGACTAGCACTTTTGCTAATCACCCCCACACTTGAAAGTATTTTAGGCTTGATTTTCAGAATTCGACAGAAGTATGTGTATTACGTTTGAGAGGGACTTTGTTCAGAATAAAGCGAGTTGCATTCAAAGCCTCTCCCCACAAATACATAGGTAACCTAGAATTCAAACTGATTCTCCTATTTCATTATCCGATGGTGAATATGAGAGAGTTTCTATATGAATAATGCCAACTATATTGCAATATTCACTAAAGGAATTTGATTCATATGCTCCTCCCTTATAGGAACTTAGTAGTTTATGTTTTTTACCAGTTTAGATTTCTTCTATTTTAAACAAAATAAATTACAGGCTTCATATATGTTTCTAATGAGTACAAAATTTCAGTATATACTGCACTCATCTATAAAGGTAATAAAACATTCTTGCTCTTAGTTAGAACCTCATTGAACTTACACAGAATCAATGTGAACTAAACTAAGTAATCCTGAAACTCTTATTTATACATAGATAACTCTTCCTAACTTGTTTAGCTTCTACACACCCATGACATTTTGTATATATGTTCACATCCTAACTTGGTATTAAGTCACAGTCCATTATGCCTTTACTAGTGTCCAGATTTAAACGACCTACTATACTATGCCACACAGTATAGATTATTCAAACAATATAATCATAATCAATCAGGTAATTAAAACATAGGCAACAAGAATTAAACACTCTATCGGTTCAAGGCCCGGTGCCAACAAAACTATCAAACCATAGTATCGTAGAGACAATCTCATGGAGCTTCATTGACAAACACTGAACTTTGAACATCTAAGACCTAGTATACCAACTTTAAAGATAGAATGCACTCCGAAAGAAGCTTAAGCTCTACGTTTTCTACACTAAGTGCTCCGGTTACACATGCTCAGTGTTCTTTCCATTAATGGTTTGATGGGGCACGTCGTAATTCATTAGCACTAACGTGCCAAATTACTTTAGTGTCAACCAACCACCAAATAGTTCATGACCAGTTAGCAGTTCGCGTTGTGTAGATACGCATGTACTCTAGTTGCTTCTGGGATGCTAGCATTTCTAGGACCCCCCATAACTGCCTGAGTTTGCCTTGTTTTTAAGAAGGACATTCCTTGACACAGGGTAAAACCGTCTCACCATTTCAGCATGGTTTGTGTATTTTTGATTTGTTTGTCGTGACCTTGCTTTTATCGATTAAAACAACTTAAATCCAATCAATGACTTTGTTTTAAAAACCTCACTTCAAACATTCTAATTTCTTCAAGATTGTTGGAAATAATGTTTTTAGGGGCAGTTTATTGAAACAAACTGAACAGTAATTCAGTCACATTCATTCAGTCATACATAAAATAACATAACAATGAATCTCTATAGGTAATATACTGAACTAAATAAAGCAATAAACTTAGCTCGGGCAAGTTGTATAGAAACAACTCACGTATATAATCGGATATACTTCTTAGTCGATGACACTTCCATTAGTAAGTTCATCATCCTCGTCAAAAATCTCCATGGGGTCCTCCTCTGGATCTTCCTCTAATTTCTCAGCGTACATCTCTACGAATTATTGTAGAGTCTCTCTGAGTTCAATGACTTCATTGTAAAGTTGATGGTTTTCTTGATTGAGTTAATTCAACTTATCTTCATGGTCTGACTTCAGTGCTTGTATCTCCCACTGTAGCTCGGAATTCTTGTCGTCCAGTTCATCTGCCCTCCTTTCAGACCAATGGTAATAGTATGTCTGCCGAGCAAGATCATTCGTAAGCTCTTCCATCTAATCGAGTCTGTCATGTAATTGTTGCTGCATCTCAGAGATTAGACTAGTGAAGTGATCGTCTGAGTTTGAAGGCCTTGGCGGACCTGGCAGAGATTGTGAAGCCATTGCAACCGAATCACGAAACTAAGTTCTGCTTACCCTGAAGAAATTAGACGCCCCGTATAAAGTGCTTCAGGTATAGCATCACTTATTCTAGAATAAGATGGTCTGTATTTCAGTATGTACTATACTGAAAAACACCTCGAACAACACTCAGTCGCCATAACAGAAAATTCTAAATCAAAATTTTAGGGATAAAAGGCTTGAAAGAGCTCGATTTGGAGAGAACTTGTTATGCTCGAATGTGAGCTACTGATTTTGGCTTAGTGTGTTGTGAAGTGTGACATTTGCAGCAATTTATAGGAAAATCGAGTTGAAACCTCCAACTCCTGCATTTGAGCCTAAGTTGAAACTTCCATACATCAATAAAAAACATGATGAATGTTGTATTTTATTTGAAAAATTCTGAATTCAATTTCAAATTGCTTAGTTCAATTTCAAAATGTTGAACTAATACAGTTAATGACAGTATTAATTCTCATCAATTCTAATATATAAACATAACAAATTTTGTATAAATTCAGTTAAAATTTTCGGATATATAACTCAAAATTTTAAAACAAATCCTGTTATGTTTTTTACAAAATAAAAAATTGTTCCAGGTTTTAGAAAAAACAAAGGTTTTTGCTGCAAAAAGAAGGATACTGAGACTGAGACATTCGCCCTAACGCCCGTAGCCGGAGCTGGAGCAAGCAGCGATGGCGCGCGTGTGGGGTAACTTCATGTTCGTTGTAGTCTCCATAACAATTCAAATATCATTTGAACCTTAAACTCAATATAAAGAGTTTATTAACTTACAAACCACCATGTGGGACAAGAATGAGCGTGAAAAACACTCACCCCCACATCTACCTTATATACAATCCAAGGTCCATAGGTTTTCCCATCATATTCCTGTAGGGACAAGCCTCTTTTTCACTATTCTCGTATTCCATTTAATCTATGGAGTCCCATTATAATTGGCATCCATTTTAGATTAAATTATTGTTACAAATTAGCAACATGTACATACCAATTACAACAGTGAGTTAGATCACCTCTCATCTATCTCATCTTCCTGAAGCCGACCTTCGATAACCTCAACTTCTTCACTACACTATACATTGGAACCCTACAATCTGTGCCCCCACACTTTTACCACCGTCTGAAAGAAGGTTGGCTCTTTAGTAAGAAAATTAGGGAATCTGAACATACCCTCCTTGACCTCCTGCTATTTCTCTGCATTAGGATCAACAACCTGTGATTGGACGTCCGCTAGTCGGAACGGAGATATAGATGTTGGCCAATTCACCAACCAATGCTCCTTAAATAAAGCTCAGGCCAACCTCTTCCACTGGCTACCGATCCCAACACTGCTATTGTACCAAGTGAATTGCAACCCTTGATACGGCATGATGATTAAACCTGCACTTTGTACGCAACCTGCAAACTCAATTGTTGAGGTTGAGATATCATCATAATCACCACTCACCTCATTGGGGTCCAAGACAGCTTTGAAATCCCCCAGCACAATCTAACCTCCTCATCCAACTTCGATGCAAGTTGTTGGATGGAATCCTACAATGCTCTTCTTCCAACCAACTCATTCAAGTTGTAGGTAAACGACACATAGAATGTCATGTGTGTGCTCAGTTTCTCCACTCGACAATGCACCAATAGTTGCTGGGATTGCAACATAACCACCCTCACCTCTACCGCGTTCCACCCAACTCAAATTCTATTTGCAGGTCCAACATTATAATCGACAAACCATATCCAAGAAGGGCACAAGAAGTTCTGGATCTGTTGAATATTCTGCACACCCACTCTACTCTCAAGCAACCCTATCAATTTAATTTAAAACTCCGTTTGCAGTGCCTTAATTGCAGACTGGTGGTCGAAGTTTTTTAGACCACACACATTCCAGCAAGCTAGCTTGATCATGGAGCACCATCCCAAGGTTTGCATTCTTTAGGGCCTTGATTCAGTGAGACATCATCCTCATCAACTAGTCACTAGTCCTGTTATACATCAAATGGATTATCAATTACGATTTCCTCTGAGATACGCAAGCTGGTTGTGCACTCGTTGATGGATCCCCTCCAAGCAAAGGTATAAATGGTTGTAGTCCAACACGTGGGCCCGACACTACCGATTTTTTACATAAGTTTGCACCGATGCCTGTTGTTCGTGTTGGGGCTTTCTTCGCTGGGGACCTTGCACCTCTGTATGCCCCAAGGCACCACAGCCTATACACTTCTCCAGCAGCCACTCCAAATCAATTTTGCACGTAAGCAATCAATCCTCCGACTGAGTAGCACCATAACAATGTGCTTTGGTAATTTTAACGTGAAGCCCACAAGCACACAGACTCGAGCATAATCAATGCGGGTAAAAGTCCTTGTGATTGCATCTTGATAGAGTGGTTTACCCACCCCGACTGGTGACAACACCAGGCCCTTCATCCGTATAATACTCAACCTACAGGTTTTCGTTGTGATTGCATCTTGATGGAGTGGTTTACCCACTCCCACCGGTCACAACACTAAGCCCTTCATCCATCTAATACTCAACCGTCAGGTTTCAAAACTTAATCCATACAGGTATTGATTGATGTTTATGCTTCACAAGGACCATTCCCTCCTCCTATTTCTACATAATATCGCCCTGGGCTTGGAACAGCCATAGATAAAGAGGTGGACCTCTTTCAAACCAATCCACGTAAATCTAGCAAAAGCATGAAGGTGATGGAAGTAGGGTTTTCTTCGGACAAAATAACCTAGAACCGTTGTGCTCAACGCTTAGCACCCTGGTCCGCCATATTTCTCATCAATTTTGACAATTATTTCACTGTTCTGCTTCTCAAGCTGTACAAAACTTAAGAGTTTTCCTCGACGAATCGGCAAACCCCTCTGTAAAAAGGGTCTGCATATTGCTCCATATTAGGGCTAGGGTTAATCCTGACATAACCCACAACAACTCTGATGCCCTCGTAGGAACCCTAGCGGCCTCCTCTGACCTATAAGTCTGCATGTTACATGTATCCACCCCATGATCACCCACACCTCCCCCTGAGTATCCTTAGGAAGACCTAATGGTTGAGTAGGAAGTTGCGTAGCGTGTCAACACCCTGATTGACATGAGGGCGGCCAACACCAAACCTAGCCACCCATCTAGTCGTTAATGCAACCAGAACCTAAAGAGACTCATCATCACAAGAATCCAACACATGTTCGGCCAGTTTTACACACTCCTGGAAATCAAAATTCTGCTTGATCTTAACCCCTTCATCTGGCTCCATACCCTCACCCTTACCACCCTCGTCGGTCGCCGCCTCCTCTTGGCCAATGTTGCCGCCCAGAATTCTCGATAAGGATAGAGTTTGCATGTGTGGAGCTGTGTGTGGTGTGTGTGAGAGAGAGAGAGAAGAGAGAGAGAGAGAGAGAGTTTGATAGTGTCATGACTCTTTGCCGCACTTTATTATTTTTTTATAAATCCTATGTGTTATAACTACTAAAAGTTTGAAATTATGTAATGTGTGGTTAAGATGTTCTTCGCCTATTTTTCCTATTATCTTTTTTATTTAATTTATCATTTTACACCCCTGAATGCTAAAATAAAAAATATAGCAAAAAAAATTTCACATGAAATTCAATCATTATATTATGTCTTTATTTTAGCCATTTATAGATTGTCAAACTTTACACATGATTATTATATACTTGACAATAATAAAATTAATTATTATTTTATTATTTCACTAGAGAAAATATGTGGTCAAAAGTAAAAAAATATATATGCTTCTCACTTACCCCTTTTAAATACTATTCATATTTAATCGTGTCATAACTTTTAACTTTTTATAATAATCATTAGCTTTTAGGAACAGTCCCTGTGTGTATTGTTTGCCTTCACTTATAAAGGTGTACTTTTATATGAACAATGCAACTTTTGCCGTTTCTCAGATTGTCCTTTTGTATTTTTCTAGTCCATCATCAACAGCGCCGTGTTTGGTTCTCAACGGAAGTCAAAAGGTGCGGCTGCTACACTGCATCTCCAGATAAAATTACACGTAGATTTTTTGTGATTTGAAAAATTATATCTAATACCTTTAAAGTTTGATTTCATCTCACCAGTATGTTCATTCATTAGTCAAAATCCATCGAATTTGTTGATATTAACGAAAAAATTAGATGAAAATCTAAATTTACCTCCAATTGACTTATTACTTACTTATTACATATCAAATAATTTTTTTTATAACCAAACTACCCTTATACATTTTCACACCTTAATGCACGTGAGAAGGTTATCTTCTATTCATACATTAGTGCACGTGGAGAGGTATATCTTCACCTTATAAGGGTAGTTTGTGTCATAAAAAGATTTATTTGACCTGCGATAAGCTAATAATAAGTCAATTGGGAGTAAATATGAATTTTCATCCAACTTTTTGTTAGTATTAGCGAATTCAGTGAATTTTGACTAAGGGTTCATCTGGTCCAAATGAGAGAAAAGGGAAAGTGAAAGGGAGAGGGGGAGGGAAAGGGGAAGGGGGATGAGGAGGGAAAGAATAATAGTTTTCCTTCAAGTTGTTTGTTATAATTGGAAGGGGAGTAAATCTCAAATATTTTTCCTTGTTTAGTACAAGAAAATTAGATTGAGAAAAAAAAGACTAGTTTTTTGTAATTTTTACAGTTTAACCCTTTCTCTTCATTTTGTATTAGAAAATAAACAAGCTAATATTATACTAATATCAAAGATCTAAAAACCTTTGTAATAAACATATATATCAAACAAGACCAATAATATTTTTTATTAATAAAAATATTCATTAAAACGAATATTGTTAATTTATTCTAAACTATTCAGTTTAAATAAAATAAAATTTACTTGTGTCGGCGGTGGGAAGAGGGAACACGATTAGGGGAAAGGATTATTCAATCAAGATTAATAGCAAATTAGCCATAAAAAATTATAAAAAATTGCAAATACAAAGTATGTTTACCGGATTGTTGACTTCGATGTAATAGTTTTTTCAATGATTTGGTTATCTTTTTTCTGGCGATTATGTACGGTATTATCAGCGGGAAGGAGAAAGAATTGGAGAGAAACATATATATATATATATATATGTATATGGGCAATAGAGTAAATAAAAATAAAATATGTATTTTTTTGTCTTTTTGACCTTATACTTCCACTTTTCCATCCAATTTCCGACGAAAACGAAATTGAACCCCGGAGGGATTTCATATACATCCAGTTTTACTTTCTCTCCATCTCTTCCCCCAAACCAAACACTAAACTTTTTTTTTATACATCCACTTTTACTTCCACTTCTCCTATACTTCCACTTTTTCACCCAACCAAACATACTCTAACGGATGGACCTATATGTTATATGAAAGTAAATCTCATAGGTATGCATAGGTGGTTTACGTGCAATTACACTAAACTTCAGGGGAGGACGGTGTAATTATATTTAGTGATTATTAATTAGTCACAGAGCGCAACGATTATTAGCTATTGATTCTGCAAGCTAGAGCATCAGCTACACCATGTCAAACATTAATTAATTGTTATCAAAATTTAAGTTTTCGTATTAATTTATTTCATCATAGTAAATAATATTTGTTATAAGTTTTGAACCGTAGCGATTTAATAAGTTTTCAATTGATTAAGCTTCTGTTTGATAATGTGATTGCGCAATTTAAATTTGTGGTAAGGATAAATGCAACTTTTTGTGTTGTCTGACTCAATTTCGAGTAATTATTTTTAAATTAAATTATATCATAATTACGTTTTGATAAAGTTATAATTAGATAAAACAAAAAAATAATCTAATTACTATGAGTATTTTTTTTTTCTTTTTTGCCTGATTATGCATTAGATAATCTGTGAATTTCGAGTTATTTATATTAATATTGCATTAAATATATATATATATATAAGTATACTTTTAGAGATGGTTAATATATAAAATTACGGTGGGTCGCTAGTTGGGCTAGAGACCCACCTATTTTGGTTTTTTTTTATATATATCTTTTAAGTACTCGTGAGTTGGGTTCACGACTTGGTAATGATAATAAAAAATTCATTGAGGGGGCTGATCGCGAGCTTAATTTATTTTTTATTTAATTATTTATTAATTATTAATTAAAATTTTATATAATAACTTAATTATATATGATTAAACTGTATTATTAATTAATTATTATTTTAAACTTATAATTTATTATTATTTAATAATATATTAATTATTTTTATAAAATAAATATAATTAAATTTTTAATAATTAATAAATATATTTATTAATTTAATACGATCAATAATATTACATTCAGTGCGAAAAAATAAAAAAATTATAAAGTTAGTGATAATTATAAATTATAATAAGAACAACTAATACTGTAAGTATGCCATTAGCACTAGTGTCGAGTCTTTTTCTTTTATCACCTATCAGTTTTGTTGGTCGATTTAGAGCATATGATAATGAGATTCTAACTCTGAACTTGTGAAATTGGGGGCATTATTAGGGTTTGTAATTATTACTAATTTTATCTTAATTTTATTATTATTTATTTATTAAATTTTGTTTGTACACAATATAATATTATGAGATTTGGGGTCACTATTATAATTAATTAAAGACCTCAACACCAATAACAATGTCATACTTATGGGACTGGTGGTTCTTATTATAATTTATAATTATCACTAACTTTGTAATTTTTTTATTATTTTTTATTTTTTCATACAAAATGTAATAATATTATCAGGTTATATTGAATTAATAAATATATTTATTAATTTTTAAAAATTTAATTATATTTATCTAGTAAAAATAATATTATATTATTAAATAATAATAAATTTAAAATTTAAAATTTAAAACTTTAAAATAATTATTAATATTAATTATATATAATTAAATTATTGTTTAAAATTTTAATTAATAATTAATAATAATTAGATTAAAAAAAACAAATTAAATAAATAAAACAAGAAAAGAGGTTACTAAAGGGCAGCTCGCGACCAGCCCTTTAAATTGAAGTTTTATTATCGTTGTTGCGAGCCCAACTCGCGACTACTTTAAAAATATATAAATAAAATAAAATAAAATTGATGGATCGTTTTTATAAGTGTACCGTCAATTTGCGTTAGGAAAATTATTTACAAAATTATAAATCCGATCATCATAATTATTTTTTTAAAATTCAATGATTCCAAAATAAGTTTTTTTCATATCAATTATTTACAAAGTTACAAATCCAATCATCATAATTATTTTTCTAAAATTCAATGATTCCAAAATAAGTTTTTTTCATAATCAAATTGGATGTAGAGAATATGAAAAAACTTTTCGAACCTATTCAGAAACAATACCAAACACTCGTCATATTTTCTAATACACATTTCAAAAATATTCAAAGCCTAACAACAATACACTTTGCCAAATTTAATAATACCTAAAAATACTTCTGGATTAGAAATCCTTCCTATAAATGAACTTATTACTTAAATAGTGGGCAAAAGCTACGTATACGAACTTTAACTTGTAGTTTTGTTGTGAGAATAAGTTTTATAAAAAGTTATAAGTTTAGCACTAATAAGGGTTAGGACTGTCTGAAAATAAAAATTAAAAAATAAAAGATTGAGTACTTGGAGAAATAGTTTAATTATTTACAATTTTACTAATATGCTGTAGAAGTTGATAAAAAGTTTATTATAACTTTTGGCTTAGATAACGAATTCTCCTGAGGTTTGGCATAATTACGAGTAGCCCCTTATTGTTTGAAAAATTGCTAAGACCCCATGATGCTTGATAAAATTATGTGATTTTTGGATGGAAGCCTGAAATTAAGAACTTTGCCCTTGCTGTATTTTTTTCTTTTATATTTTTAAAAAAATGAAAGATTGTAAATAAATCAGACGACATGGATGAAAAAATTAAAATTTGTACAAAAAAAAAAAAAAAAAGTGTCCACTTATTCCGTGAAATTTTTTTTGAAAATTTTACAAAATTAGTAAACTTATAATAGTCGACAAGTGTATTTTTTATCAGTTCACCACAAAAAATGGATAAAAGCCTAATGGAAAATAGTGGATTGAGCTCATTCTTGAACAATAGTTAAAATCATGAAGTATTGAAATCTTTCCAAATAACGAGTGAGTATTGTAATTATACTAATCTTAGGAGAATTCATTATAATTTTAATTAATTTAAATATTTTAAAAATATAAATTATTAAACAAAAATATTATTTTCCACGATAAATATTTATTTTAAATCCTCGCAAACACTCCTTAAATCAATTAAATAACGGAATTCAGAAAAAGAGAGAAGGGGATAGGAGAAAATGGGCCTGGCCTGTGAAATTTTGTGGGCCCTCTAAAGTGGGCTCACACAAAGCCCAAAAGGTATGGGCTCTATTGAACCTAGACATTGGGCTGAATTTGAGCCTTTATCCATATACACATGACACGTTTGATTGTTTGAATGTAAACCCATATTCATTTAGCAAATGAGTTGGGTTGAGTTTAGATGAATTGGATAAAAAATGGGTCGGATTCAAAATTAGTTTAAATCAATTGATTGAGTCAGGTTAGACCCATATAAAGCTCATAGGTCCGTTTAGTTTTGAGTATAGGAATAAATGGGTGATATGATAAACTTGAATGAAACGTATGATAATTTTTTTTAACTAATTACAGATAGTTTATTATATTATTTCAGTGTGATAAAAATATTTTTGTTGTTAACTTCACATGATAATCAATTTTTTAATGTAAAATGAGATGTACACCCTTAAGATTTATAATATTGATTTTTGTACTCAAAATTGAACTCGTTCTTAGTGAACCTCAATAAGAGATTGAATTTTCGACCCCTGAATCGCTTATCGCCACAAGTTTGAACAGATAATCATACTCATCTTCCATCTTGTACCCGGACATCTTCTTTCGTTTCTCTCGATCGGGGGTTGATTAATGAGTTCAACAAAGATGCTCGCGATGTGGAAATGATGGATTCTTTGAAGCAAAGTTTGAAGTGGAGATTTTTTGGGAGGAGGTGGAGAGTTTGGAGATGGGGCAAGATGGGAGTGGTGGGGGCGATATGGAAGAAGACGGGCGGGCGTTGCTAGCGTGAGGGAAGACGATGGGCCAGGGGAAAGAGGTGGGGGGTGAACAAGAATGGTGTAAAATGATCTTTTTACCCATTATCCGATTAGGTTGTTTGGATCTGCTAACTCTCCTCATCTTATGAAGTGGGTTGATTTATTCACTAGACATAGTAATTCAGGTTAGCCCATTAAGCTCGAATCCTGTCTAAACAAGTAAAAACGAGTAATTAAGGGGGATTGGACTGTTTATGGGGGATTCAACCTAACCCCTCAATGTGAACGGGGCCATAGTGTAATAAAATTTAAATAAGTTTAACTCATTTGAAACCATTTTAAAATAAAATTAATTAGATCTGGATATTATTTAAAAATATGAAATTATTTTTTCATCCCGATAAAACTTTAAAATTTATATTTATACCCGTTCTAGAAATACTCTGTTTACAAATCACATCCTAAAATTTAGGTTTTTAATGAAAATGCTGATGTTGGCATAAAAGTTGGTAATTTCTATCTGAATTTTTGTATTAAAAGGGTGTTTAGTTCAATTCACGAGCTTTGTAAAATATTTTATAAGATGCATAGAAATTTATAAAAGATTTAACAAAAGTTGAATCAAACACTCAATATTTTTTTTAATTAAAGAAGTTTAATTATTCTATTTATACTATTTATTAAGGGTAAGACCAGTATAATAATTAACTATAGTCTTTATAATACTGATGGACATATAGTCTAACATAGTCATTTTCTACACAAATAATAATTTTTTCAATCAATTAACTCTATTAATATTCATATACATAAATTTAGTTTATCTATTTCGATCAGTTATTTATTTTATCTTCATTATTTTTTATTTAATTAAATAGGATTAAATATAATTACCATCCCTGAAATATTTACCCAACATCAATTACCCCATAAAGTATTAAAACATTCAAAAACCCCTCTGGCCTTCTAACTTCATTTATTTTTAAGTTCAAAAAGTCCATTTTACCCTTACTAAAAACTGCTTTGAAAAAAAAGAATAAAAGAATTTTTAAAATATCAAAATCATTCTTTTTTGAAACTTTATCTACTTCTAGTTTCACTTGTTCATCGAGCTCGTTTTATTTTCGTAATCCTAAAGTACTTGAAGCTCATTTTATTTTAGTTTCCCTTCTTTGCCAAATCAAATTAAAAATAAATTTATACATACACATATATATATTTACTTAAATTAATAAAACCAAGAGTTGATCATGAGCTAATAAGAAAATATATAATTAATATATATTATATATATATATATATGGTAATTATGTAAATGTGAAAATTATATGAATGTATAAATTCCTTTTTAACTTGATTTGACGAATAAGTGGAACTAAAATAAAATAAGCTCCAAATACTTTAGAATTATAAAAATAAAAAGAACTCGATGAACAAGTGAAAATAGAATTAGATACAACTAAAAAAAGAGTTGTTTTGGTATTTTAAAAATCCCTTTAGATTTTTTTTTTCATAAATCAATTTTTAGTGAGGGTAAAATGTACTTTTTGAAATTCAAAATTAAAGGTGTTAGAAGGTCAAGACGGTTTTTGAAGATTTTAATACTTTAGGAGGTAATTGATATAGGGTGAATACTTTAGGGGTGAGAACTGTACTTAATCCAATTAAATATAAATTGAATATAATAAAAAATCACTTAGGCATAGATAAGTATGGATTGTGCTTCAATCTCCGCTAATTATAATGTGTGTCCCTTTTTTGCTATTTATCAAAGTCAGTTTAGTGGTTAAGATTGTTGTCACATAATTAAGTTTTAATGTCATGAATTTGAGTGTTACTAGTGTGTATATTAGATCCACTCTATGTGAGTGTCTGTCTCATTTTATATGAGTTATTGTAGTTAGTTTATTATTTTTAGTCGTATTAATGTATTTGTTGAATTGATATATAGTCTAATTTTTCGAGACGCTCAGAAAAGATATATGTAAAAAAAATCAAATAAAAAGAAAAAGAAAAAAAAGGAATTTTTGCATAAAGAAAGGTAAAGGGCACAAGGAGAAATTATGTAGAGAAATGGTTTCAGCGCCCCATGTTTGTATGCACCCTCACCCTCTTCTCCTCTACAGACGAGCAGCTTCAGCGGCGGCGCTCAGAATGCTATCTTCTTCCACCTCCCCACCAAACCCTAACCCATCTCTCGCCATTTTCCATCCCACCATGACCAAACCCACTTCCGAAATACCCACAAAGTTTCCTCTTTTTTCAGATTCTTCTCAAGCCCTTTTCAATTCTCAGACTCTCGCGCTCTCCAGGAGCTTCGCTACCAGCAGCAAGCCGATCTCCATTGGGGTTAATTGTGAAAATCTCGAGTGTCCTTTGGTGGTGGTTTCTTTTTACAAGTTTGCTGATTTTCCGGACCATGCTGATTTGCGGAAGCCGTTGAAAGAACTCTGTGAGAGGCTGGTAGATTTTCTGAACTCTTTCTTTAGTTTTTCTCTGTTTTTGTATTTAAAAGAAGACATTGACATATAGATTTCAGTTTTCCCATGTGTTTCTCTTCTCTCATGTGTTGGTATTGAGCTTTACTTGATTTACGCTGCATAGGAGAAGGAATGTTGGATTCTTGAATAAATTGAATTGACTGTCTTTGTGTGAAGCTCTGTGGGTAATTCTTGGGGGAGGAAAGCGAAAGAAGATTGCTGACTGACTTTCTGTATCAAAATTTAAAGATGTTATGTAGTTTATGCGAATCTGTCTGGCAATTCTTGATGGATTGGGCAACAGGGAGAAGTTCCAAGATGGACTCGGTTTTGCTCTTTAATAGTTCCATCAGCTTATCCCAATGCTGTATGATTTCATGAGAATGTTGTAAGGGGTTGTAAGTAACTTAGTGTTTTTTGTTTGCCTAGTTACAAATAAGACAGAATTCCTCGATTGCAACGTCTAGTGAATGAGCTGTCTAGATGCAATGAGTTTGACAATAATGCCTATTCATCCTTGCCCTTCCTACTTTGAGGTTGATTGTATATCACGCCCAAATCTCTTTGTACGATTCGTGCCTCACTAAGCTGATACCCTCAGCGTGTTTCAGGGGGCATTATTCTTGCACCAGAAGGAATCAATGGAAGCATATGTGGAACACGTGATGCTGTGGAAGAAGTGCTCGCCTTCATCCAAGCTGATGACAGGCTAAAGGGGCTTAGACGTATTGAGTCGCCCGTAAGTCCAGAGGAAGAAGCTATTCATCATGGACATATGAGTGCTTCTCCTCTAGCTGCTGGAGAAGATGCTCCCTTCAGATGGGACCATGTGAGGGTCAAGCTGAAAAAAGAGGTAGGCTTGCTATCTGGAGAATGAAAGGTTCCTTTCTTTGTCACAGTTTAAATTTTGACCAGAGGCTACAACGTTTTGCACATTGTTTGCAGATAGTCACACTTGGAATGCCCTCTGTGTCACCGATTGAAAGAGTTGGAACGTATGTCGGCCCCAAGGAGTGGAACGAATTGATCAGTGATCCGGATACGGTAAGTAGCTTTATCTCAAGTGTGTTTTTAGAACAGACTTGGCCATTCACTTTGATTTAATATTCTCTCATGTGGGTTTATTGAAGGATAGAATACTGTGACTGAACATTAAGAATTTTCACTTACGTTCCTCACATTTTTCTCATGAAAAACTGTCCAAGATTCACTTTGAATCACTTGAATTTTTTTGAAGTTACTGGCTAAGATGTGAGATTTTTCAGCACCATGGAGGCAATTCCAGAAACAGTATAGAACATGAGATGAAGTGGGAAGATTTTTACGTACTGTAACTCAAGATACCCACCAGAATGTACCCGTCTAATTTATACCGTATAGGAACTTTCCTCCTAAGGAGCATTAGTTATTGAACATAAAATCTCAATATCGGGACGCTGAAGTAAGTTGGTCCCTGAGAATCATATGATTGGTAATATCTAATTTATAACAAGAAGTTCAGACCATAATATTTGTAACTTCAAACAACAGTAATACTCTTGAACGTTCTTGGTCTACAGGTTCTTGCTCTTAATCACTAAATAATTTCCTTCTTTCTGTAAAATTATTTCTATTTCTCCCTTTTGTGCCTTGGACTTTAATAAAGCATTATGACGTCACTTTCAACTAACAATTTCTTGCGTAACTTTGCACTGTTTAGGTGGTGATAGATGTGCGCAATGATTATGAAACTAGAATCGGCAAGTTTAAGGGTGCAGTTGATCCTTGTACAACAGCATTCCGGGAGTTCCCATCATGGGTGGATGATCGATTCAAATTAAACCAACCAGACGACCAGATTAACCCTGCTGGTTCAACTCAAACCACAGCAGACCAAATTGAGGAAACGAAAAAGAAGATGCCCAGAGTGGCAATGTACTGCACTGGCGGCATCCGTTGTGAAAAAGCTTCAAGCTTTCTCCTGAGCAAAGGTTTCAAAGAGGTGAGATTCTGGTGTACACAAATCTTGTTTGTTACGAATCGAACTGGTTTTTACCAACCCTTACCGGTTTTCACAGGTTTATCATCTACAAGGTGGAATCTTGAAGTACCTTGAGGAAGTTCCCAAGAACAAGAGCCTGTGGGAGGGGGAGTGCTTTGTGTTTGACAAACGTGTATCAGTCGAGCATGGGCTGGTGCAGGGGACTTACAAACTTTGCTATGGCTGCAAGCAACCTGTAAGCGACGCTGACATGGAAGCTCCAGAGTGGGAGTACGGAGTTTCTTGCCCGTATTGCTACTCCTCTAAATCGGAGGAAGAGAAAGAGAGGGCAAGAGCCAGACAAAGGCAGTTTGAGAGATGGGGTATTATAGGCGGTCCGGATAAAGGACGTAAACCGGCGAAACCACCGGCGAGTAAAGAGAGAAATACTAAGCAGATGTCAAGCTCAATATAAGCTTATTCAGACATTTTTCTGATGAGGTCTGAGATTTCCCAGCTTAGACCAGTTTTTCTCATGGGAGATGAACTCACTCAACTTGTAACTTTGAGACATTTAATCGGCCTGTTTGTTTGTTTTTTCATCTCTAGTTTTCAGTTTTTGAATCAGTAATTAAAGTAAAATATATTTGTCTATACGTATTTTCGTTGAAAATATATTAATTTAACAACAATTCAATATAAAATATAATTTTATTAATTAATCTAAATAGACACATTTTATATGAAAATATATACAAAATTTAAAATATATATTTTTCACTTAAAATTGATAAGCACTATGAACAGGCTACAATGCATGGTATGCAACTTTTCATGTGATAACAACCTTTGAGTGTTGGTGGGTCAGAAATTCATTTATTCTCCATGAAAATATGTTCCATTTATGGAAAAAAACTAGGAGGAAAAAGTGATCCTGTTGGTATTTAATGAAGAGGTCATTAAAATTACATTCTCCTTTCTTGCTTTTTGTAATTACATTAGAGTTCTTGCTGTAAAATGCTAAAATCGATACAATTTTGTGCGTATTGATTATTTTTAAAAAAATATATAGAAATAACAAGTTTATATATATATATGTACATATTAATTAATAATTTAATGGGTAAATTACAATGACACCCTTAAAGTTAGACCCAATTACACTAACACCCCCTATTTTTTGCAAAATTACAGCTACACCGGTTGTAATTGTATTATAACTACACCCCTATTCAAAGTCAAAACTTACACTAATACCCCTGAAAAACATTATACTAACACCCTTCAGGGGGTGTAGCTGTAATTTCACAAAAGATAAGGAATGTTTGTATAATTAGGCCTAACCTCAAAAGGTGTCAATGTAATTTACCTTAATTTAATTTAAGGGTAAATTACGTTGATACCCCCTGAGGTTAGGCCCAATTACACAAACACCCCTTATCTTTTGTGAAATTACAGCTACACCCCCTAAAGGGTGTTAGTGTAATGTTTTTCAGGGGGTATTAGTGTAAACTTTGCCTTTGAATATGGGGTGTAGTTATAATACAATTACAACCTCAAGGGGTGTAGCTATAATTTTTACAAAAATAGGAGGTATTTGTGTATTTTAATCTAACCTCAAGGGATTTCTCTATAATTTACCCTTAATTTAATTCAATATATTCATCGACAACTCACCTATTGATTTTAAGACAAGTAATTCTTGAAATTCATACAATTAATTTCTTAAAAAAAAGGAATATTTTAGAACTGTATTTCGATAGAAGCATTTGAATTTGAGGGTCATATAATTATTGATGTAAAATTAAGTGTAAGATTATTGTTTTAAAAAAAATTAAGATTAATGTCTACCAAAAAGAAAAAGAAAAAGAAAAAAAGGAAATGCGATGGAGTGAGGGTAAAATCGTAAAATTGTAGTATTTGTTTATTCTATTTCTGGCAAAGAGACGACCTAGACTGGTTTATTATTATCATTCTCCCATCGCATTTCACTGCCTGAATACACGCCGTAACCGCAAAGCGAAAAACTCCGATCAATCTAGGGTTTCCTTGTTTTCTCCATCGATGATGGCCGCCCCAGCCGCAGCAGGATCCGGTCTCACTAAGTTTCTCCGCCCCGGAAAGCGACTGCAGCCCACCGATGTGCAGGCCGCCGCCCTGTGGGGTGTCGCTGCCGGCACCGCCGCTCTCTACCTTGTCCAGGTCCCCCGATATTTTTATGAATCTCGATCCGTAATTGGTGCATGCCCTTTTTTCTAATTGACGATATGTTATCTGGATTGCCTTATCCTGTTTTCTACCTATCATTTAGATTTCTCGTCGCAGTTTATATCAGTTCTTATTTGTGAATTTTGCATCCAGGACAATCCATTTAATTGTAATTGCTTTCGGTTTGTTATTTAGAGAAGTGTTGGCGATGAATTGGGTTGTTTGAATTGTAATTAGAGTAAGAATATCAGGTCGAAAACTTAAGGAGATCTTAGATTTTGTTAATCTGAAATTTTGGGTATGGAATAAGCTCACGAGAAAGATGGAATTTTTAACATTTTGATACAATGGAAAAGACCAAGAGAGAGTATTATACATAGACTGCATTTGAAGATGTAGAATGTGTATTTATGCAACTATGCTAATAAAAAATGGTCATCTTAACATTAACTTAGACAAGTTAATAGTGAGTTAAAGAGAACACCCAGTTACATATACATTTTTAACCTGGCATGTCCTTTATTGTTTTCTGTTCTTGGAAACGTTACTTTGAGCTGCTGTGTTTGTAAAATTAAATTACACAAGATGGTTAAACATACATTTGAATTTTCCCGTTTCAAAATCTTTCTCGTGACATCTACCTGCCGTCTGTGATGATTTGTGTTTGCATTCTAATATTAGCTTGTTAGCAATGGTAAAACTAGTGCTCATATCTTCATTTACTTACTCTATTATTTTGATGCTTCTGAATGCGTTTCGATTCTAGATTAGATCTGTATGTTTCAATGAGCCCAATTATGTTAATGGAACCGGAATCTGCAAATTCGTACCCAAATATTTCGTTGACCACCTAAAGCAATTTCCCCCGTTTCGAGCTCTTGAGTCTTTGTTTGTTGATCTGGGCCATGTTCGAGGCTATTCCATAGAGGCGTGAGAGACGTGCCACACTCCCACTATGGTTGCTGAAAGTCCCATTTCTAATTGTTAAGCCCTTGTTTTTGTTCCAATTGCTCATTGATCTTATTAACATAAAATTTCAATGCTGATTTTGCGTGTTCCATGGCATCATCCATTTTGGTCAGCCCTGCGAGAGAGTTCTGTAGCTTAGAAATTTAAAGCTTAGATGATTGACCATGTTATGGTTGTAGATATTGGTTAGAATTTACTTTTTTCTGTTGTAATTCCTGCAAAAATGTTTTTGAGTTGGTCTCTTAGATCGCAGGTTTTACATGTAACTTATCAAGAACGTACCTAAATGCATTTTGTTTGTCTATAGCATAGAGATCTGTTTTTGTGTAGTTGTTTGATCTACATACATTTCCTCATCTGTCTGGCACCAATAACAGAAAAAGAATGAGTAAATAAGGAAAGGGATAAGCGACGACACCTGCTTATTGTAGCACTTTTAATTGATCTTGTGTGTAGAGCATGACACTTGGAAAGTATATGATTTTCATTGCAGTAATAAAGTGTTTCTTAATCTTCTTTTTTATTAAATCTGATTTTCCTTTGTTTCTGGGATGTGGGCAGCCTTTTGATTGGTTGAAGAAGACATTCTTCGAGAAACCTGACTCGGAGCAGAAGTGAATAGAGATGTGAAAACTTGCTGGTAATTTTTGTGATATGACTGTCGCCCATGTGCGAATGCTGAGCTGCATTTATCGAATAATTCAAGCTTTCAACATATAAAGCTGTATTGAATTGTTTTGGAGTTAGTTTTTGGAGAAGCTGGCTTTTGCTCTCTCTCTCTCTCTCTCTCTCTCTCTCTCTCTCTCTCTCTCTCTCTCTGACTTTGTGTTTTTACTTGCAGTCTTTTTACTCTTTTATTGCCCAATTGTTGAAATGTTATTTTCTATGTGGTGGCGTTGATTCCAACTGGCTGCCTTTAGCAGTAATAATCAATATAGTGAAGCAGAGTTGTAGCATCATCAATTCAAGTTTCTGAAGGTCTCTAAGTGTAATCTTTAGATGTCTTACAGTTCCTGAAGATCTCTCAATTTAATCTTGGGATGTCTGTAACTTGGAACTTACCGTCCTTTTTCTGTTAACATGAATCTTAGTTGTTACTTTGAATTGCATCATTGAAGTCAGATAAACCAGACAAGAATTGTCCAGAAATATCAAAATCTTGTAACTGCTGTTCTTCTTGTAATAAAAAAAGTGTTGATAATAGTCTTGGTTAACTTACAATTTCTTTTTTCCAACTTTTTGCACAACGAGGAAAACCAAAATTGTTCAATTGCTTTACTTATAACATTGATTAGAGAAACATTTTCCTCTCTTTTATGTTCACTCAAATAACTTTAGTTCCCATTTTCTCTTTAGTATTTAATGACATGGTAAGGAGTACTATTCCTGAGATTTTGAGGAAATTAGATTAATAATAGTTCATACTTTAATTGTTAAGAAATTGTCCTTAGCTTACATGAAGGATTTTGTCAAAAGATTCGTTTTCTCTCGTAACATCATTATCTTTAACGGTAAATTACAACTACCTTTTTGAGATTTAACGTAATTATAAGTATCTGATCTTTGTTTTAGAAAATTATCCTTATTTGAAACATGGTAGTTGGAGGGTGAGGTTGGTGACTCCGTTTATGAAGATGAAATTACCATCATCTTAGAAAGCTGGGTGTGAGTGAGAAAGATCAGTTGGTATCATCAAGAATTCCTTAAAACACACTGCTATATATATGCCTATAATATTGGGTGCTGAAGCTGAAGCTGAAGTACCATCCTCTCTACCTTGCCACTAATTCAAGTGTTCATTCTTTTGTCATCTTTTTTTCTCCATAACTAATCCAGTTTAATTATATATTCTTACATCATAATTATTAGTAACCACTACTCTATGTTGCCGGAGCAATTTATACATTATACTTTTTTCTTGGAATTGAAATTTATAGCTTTTTGTGGGAATTGAAATTCCACAGTTAATAAATAATTTCGACTTTGATCACCATTACCCACTCATTTAAGCAATATCACCAATATGAAGTTGATTAATCTAGTTTTTATCAATAGATTTTAGGGATAATTACATTTACACCTCTAATTTATGGTTTGTTTAACTACTGTCTTTTGAATAGTTACACATACACCCACTATAATGTAAGCATCATTTACACAAATCACCTTTCTTTTTTTAAAATTACACTTACATCCCTAAAAAAGTATCGATATTATTTCACAAACTACCCTTATTTTTTAGCTATTAAGGGTGATTTTTATAATTATGTGTAATAAACTATAGATCATGGGGTGTAAATATAATTTTTCCTAGATTTTATATATAATAACGTAATTTTAGGGTAGCAAAAAAAACTTCATCATGAAGATAGTGATGAGTGAACTTGTGAAAATTTCACACTAATTTTGAATATCATGGTAATGGTCGCTAATTTTGTTGGTTTTAACTTTAATTTTAATTGTTAAACTAAAATTACAATAATTTAAAAAAAATTAGAAATTAAAATCGTGTCTCAAAAAATTTGGAATCAATCAAAGTATACCCGATAATTTGCCACATGCATGTCAAGTGACTTTTTTTTTTTCTCGTTTTAATCGATGAGTTGGTATATGGTTCAATTTCATATAGATATCACCAACTTGTATAAGCATGATGCAAGACTTGTACTTGTAATTTATTTGTAACATCTATGCTATTTGTTAAATAAGAGGGATTTATAGAAACTAACATGGTATATCTTATGTAGACGTACAACAATATTCTTATTTTTTTCTTAAATATATCCCATGGCCCTAAATATGTAACTTCAATTACAAGGTCGTAACTAATATTTAATTTTTATCATGTTTTTTTTTTTACTCCTTTAAATATATGTATATAATTTTATCTTTTAATTTTATTATAGTAAAAAAAATTCTACTAATATTTCTTTTATTATCAATACATTATAATAATTAAACACACATTATTATTATTTTTAAATTTTGCGCATAAATTGAGTGTGCCGGACTGCCAATTAAAAAGAATCGTAGCTTAATTGGGTTATTTTTATTTTAGTCCCTACGTTTTTTTCAATTTCATCCTTTTAGTATAATTTTGATCAATCTTACCTCTAATTTAAGGGTATTTTTGTACTTCTCTTTATATTTGTAAAAAAAAGAGAAATTTGTGGGTTGTAAATATTACGACATAATATATATTATGGTATTATCTTATACTAGTAGATGTTGCACACTTAAATATGTGTGTATAATTATTTTTAAACTTAAAAAAAATAATATTTATTTTAATAAATATATATAAATGATACAAATAAAACAATGTCAGAAGAATATATAAAAATTCTGAGGAGTTACTGAAAAAATGAGAAAAAAAAAAAAAGAAATGTGGAAATTGATAAAATATGTGTGTATATATTATGGTATTATCTTATACTAGTAGATGTTGCACACTTAAATATGTGTGTATAATTATTTTTAAACTTAAAAAAAATAATATTTATTTTAATAAATATATATAAATGATACAAATAAAACAATGTCAGAAGAATATATAAAAATTCTGAGGAGTTACTGAAAAAATGAGGAAAAAAAAAGAAATGTGGAAATTGATAAAATAGAAAATGAGAAGTTGAGTAGAGAGAGAGAGAGTAAAATGGAGATCAACAAAATAAACTAAAAAATTTAAAAATTGGTGTAACAAAATAATTGAAGACACCAAAAAGGTGCTCTTCAATTATATAAAGGTATAGATATTTTTGGGGCTGCTAGGTAGACCCGAAAATATTGACATATATAGTGTATATTATGACATATCTTATATATTGTTTATCGTAACTCCATTGATGTTGTTATTGTTAGTTGAATTTGAAGAAGACATAATCAATGTATGATTGATAACTGATTTTTATGTGAAATAGTTAAAAAAATATGAGTTTATTTCTATTGAATACTTGCAAACTTCTTACTGCATTTTTCTTGTTTTTGTCAAATTTGATATGTGCACTTCATTTCTAATTGCCTCGTGTATTATAAGGGAGTATGTTCGGCAAAAAGCCAAATTCCAACCATCCAATAATAACATTCAAATGGTCATAATTTTCTAACTGTCATAAAGGACTAAATTGAAATTGAATTTGAAAACAGAGGGATGTTTTTGCAATTGTGTATATTTTATCAAAATTTTTGGGGGCATTTTTGACTCAAACCATTTTTTAATCGAAAAATTGATCAAAATTCTATTAGAAGGATGAAATTAAAAAATAAAAAAACAAATTAGATCATTTTAAAAATCAATTAAAAATACAAGGATTAGAATGAAAATAACCCTAGCCTAATTAGTTAAAATTCTTCCCATCATCAATGCCACGTGACCGAGACCACAACTCACGTGCCAAGCAATCGTACTCTCTAGAAGACTAGAACCATAAGACTTCTTCCAATCGACCCCCACCCGAAACTACCCCTCCACACGTGTGTGAATGTCGAACCGTCAGATAGGGATATCCTTCGACCATCGTGGCCGTTCAAATCATAACACACTTGCCACAACACAACAACCTTGTTTTATCTTCCCTTGATTGCATATTCAACAAAATACGCACACAGAGAACCCGAATCAACTACACTCTCCACCGCCGATACTAGGGTTTCAGTTTCTTCGGGGACTCGAGCTGATGCTGCATTCGATTTTCTAGTTCAATTGAGGTGCGATTCGGAAACCCCTGTTTTCTTTTCTGTTTTTTTATGGTTTTCTTGTCAGTAATTCTCTATTTTTTTGGTCAATTATTGGATTTGTTTATCTTTTCGTGTTTATTTTGCGTTTGCCGTTTTAATTCTCGCACCCATTGGCAGATTTTTGCTTTTTAAAGATTTTTAAGTATGTGTATGATTGAAAGGAAGGATCTTTTCTTCGGGTCAATTGTATGGATTTTGTTTTTGTTTTCCTAGTTTATGGATGTGGAGATTTATGATTATTCACAGCTGCGGGATTCCTTGTTAATATTTGGCTTTGTTTATAATCGTTAGGAGTGGAGTTTTTTTGGTGAGATTTGATTTTTTAATCTGTTGGTTTGTTTTTGTATTGATGTCGAAAATTCATCTTTTAATCTGTTGGTATTGTATGTTGTATTTTCTTGTCTTTATTCGGAAGAACAATTTAATGTTTTTTCTTCTGGTTTGATCCTTTGATAGAGAGGAACAATGGAGAAGGAGCTGACTGAGCTTTTTGAGTCGGTGAAGAGAGCTGCAGATGCGGCTGAGAACTCACCGGGGGAAGAGGATAGGTGCCTAGATGCGCTTAAACGGCTCAAGAAGTTCCCTGTCAATTATCAAGTCCTTGTGTCCACACAGGTATTCTAAGTCCTTGATGCACCTAAGGGATCATGAGTTTGCAACGGAATTCTGTTGTATAACCATTTTGGTCGCTGAAATTTGAAACTGTAGAAGAGTAATGATGTCTTATTCAGTTGTGTACATGTTAATCCAGTCAATGATGGAGTTGCATTTTGAACTGGTTTTCATTCTAGCAATCGAATTTTGTTTATTTATTGCTTTAGGAGCAATATATTTCCAATTGTGAACGTAATCCCTTAGCAATATATGTTCAACCAATAATGTGCCAGTTAGTCATCGTGATTGTGTTTCCCAGTGTTTTTTCTTTCAAGAGTTACGGCACCTTCCACCTGTTACGCCGTAACCGCCGAGCTTGGCTAGTTTTGGGGAAGGGGCCCAACCACTTACATGATTGGATGTGCTGAACTTTTTATTTATTGCAAGCTTAGATGACAGAATCCAGGAGTTGAAGGGTAAAATAGTACAAGCGGCAACAAGTGATTACTCTCTGTTGATCAAAATATTAATTACTCAAGCTACAGTTGAACCCTTAGGGCTTAGAGGACCCACCTAAGACTCTGTAGAAGGGTATTTTGATGAATTCATTGGGAAACGGCAATCAATCATCTAATGAATTATGACTAATAGCTCAATTTGACTTCGGAATGCAGCGCGTGGAGGTTTCTTTGAGCTAGAATTGATCAATTACAGAAATCGTTCGCCATAGGCATGACATCCTATGTTTGGGTACATGCGCTAGTGCTAATAGGTTCGGACTGCGTAGGCTAGACTTGAAAATGACTATTCTTATTGTACATTCAAATTTGTTTCTTTATTTGCAAACTGATATCTATTTTCATTTTTGTTCTTACATGGTAGTTTCCTCTTCCATGCATATTTGCCATTTGATACTTTTATCATCACAAGATAGCTCAATATGACTTCTGAATGCGGCATATGGAGATTTCGTCAAGCTAGAAATTGCTTTTACCATAGGTAATAGGTATGGCATTTTGTGACTCTTTTTATCTCTAAGAATATAAAAAATTGGGGAAAGTAACAAAAAAAGGACACAAATTTGATATGTCTCTTCAATAGCCAATAGCATCCTATGTTGTGGGTAAATATGTAAATGCTAATAGGTTCGGATCGCGCTTATCGTATTCATTTAAAATATATTTCCATTATTTGCAAGTGTTTAGCTTTGTTCTTACTTGGCAGTTCGCCTTCTACACGTAGTTTACATGCATAAAAAAGAACTGATATTTTTATTAACGCAAGGTCTGTTCTTCCTTGGTGGACAAGTTTATTATTCTCTGGGCGTCAATAGTATTTTGAATACAACACCACCTCCGCCCAGAAGATATGTTATAACAATGACTGTTAATCTGTTAAACTTGTGAAGTCATTTTTATAGTAGGATTTCTTCGGAAACTATACATATGAAAGGCCCCAAGTTATATGTGCTTGAGGAAGATTAATTGAACTGAACTTCTGTTCATGCATTCTATCTGCTTCCAAATGTGTGCCTGCTGTCCTGAAATAACCTAAAGTTCTTATGAGATCAAAATGCTTATAGAGCAATCTTAGACACCATCTACGAGTCTTGCTGTCGTTACTTCCTTTTCATCGATGCATCGGTTACATTTGGCGTGATTCAAAAAGGGGTTAAACACATTACGGCTTCTTGATAGCCTTTTTAGGAGTATTTCCTTTTTGTTAAGACATGTTTCTGCCTATAGCAATAATCTTTTTCTGTTCGCCAACTTTCAATGTCTGTGCTGATCTTTGAGATAATGTAATACTTTATGCTGACGTGAAAAATAGTGCAGGTAGGAGATTTTATAGAAGTGAAGTTGTCTGATCAGTATATTGGTAGAATGTCTTGCTCTTTCTTGTATTTGGCACTACACTGGCTGTTGAGCATTTTGAGAGTCTCGATGTCATATGTTTTGCATTAGATTCATCGCTTTTCCCCTGGCACTAAAAATGACATTTTGCAGGTAGGGAAACGTCTCCGCCAACTCACTAAGCATAGAAGTGACAAGATCAAGATGTTGGCTGCTGATGTGGTTGATATTTGGAAGAACATAATTGTTAAAGAAACAATGAAAAACAAGAAGAATGGGACTGTCGACAATGGTGATTCGGTGAAAGCTGAACCTTCTGGTAGAGAAACTAATGGGTTGAAGAATATTCAGAGGACAGATTCTGTCAAGCATGAACACAGTTCCGGAGCTAAGAAATTGAAGGTGGAGAGAACTACTCACTCGAGTACATCAAGCTCTGATAAATCCATGAAGTTGGAAACTTCTTCCAGCATCAAAGTTGAGAAAGTTGAAGTTGTCCAGACAACAAAGAATGCTACTCGAGAACACTTGCAGGTTGAGAAGAAAGTTAAAGTGGAGAAAGCAAGTTCTGGAGCACGGGCATCAGATCCTGTTGGCCCACCAAAACTTACCTCCCTGGTTTACTGCAAAGACCCATTGAGGGATAAAGTCAGAGAAATACTTGCTGAAGCTTTGTGCAAAGTCCCCGGTGAAGTAGATGATGATGATCTAAAAGACAGAGTGAATAGATCTGATCCTTATCGAGTTGCTGTTTTAGTGGAGACTGCAATGTTTGAGAAGTGGGGCAAGTCTACCGGCGCCCAGAAGTTCAGGTACAGGTCCATAATGTTCAACATCAAGGATCAAAACAACCCGGATTTTCGGAGAAAAGTCCTGCTTGGTGATTTTGAGCCAGGCGCCATTCTCGAACTGACACCCGAAGAAATGGCTAGTGATGCAAGGCAGATGGAAAATGAGAAACTTAAACAGAAAGCTATGTTTAACAGTGAGCGTGCAGCTGCTCCAAAGGCTAGTACAAATGAGTTCACTTGCGGCCGGTGCAAGAAGAAGGAAACTACTTACTACCAGATGCAGACTCGGAGTGCAGACGAACCCATGACCACATTTGTAACTTGTGTAAACTGTGGCAACCACTGGAAGTTCTGTTGAACCCACACCGGTCGTAGTTTGCAGCGCCCGGGGAGGGCCTATTAGCTCTGGTTGCCTATTAGCTCTGGTTGCTCCGGTCTCGATTGTTTCATTTTTTCTGGTTGTATTTTCTCTAGGCCTACAGCTGATCTCTAGAGCTAATTTGTTGTAGGAGAAGATTGTTATAAGAACTTCAAATTTTGCAACTCATATTTTTCACTTCTAGTTTTTCATTTTATTATGTGGGTTCTGACTTGTGATTTCCCAGTTCCAGTTGTGTATATATTTATCAATTAGAGATTACAGATCTGCACAAACACATAGAAAGCTGGAGATGAACCTCTTCTCTTCTTCTTGTAGGCAAAGATAAAATTACAATTACACATTATCCACTATCACAGGCTACATTTCCCTGAAATCCAACACATTTTGCATCAAATCACAAAACGAAAACAAAACCATCATTTGACAGAGAAGAGAGAAGAAAACTACTAATGAGCAGATGTGGTGTGTTTAAGCGCCTGGAAAACTCTGGAACTCTTGTCAAAAATCTGGGCTCTCCTGTTGTAGTCAGTGGGCTCTCTTCCCTCATCTTCCCCCATTATTGCTTCTCTTTCCAAGCACTCAAGCAACTCAACCACTCCACTCAGCCCTTTGCACTTGTCGTTCAGTTTCATTATCCCAATCAACTCTTCTTCCTCCATCAGTTGCTTCTCCACTTGTGATACTGAACCCTCTTTAGCACATTTCAACACGAGTCTTTGTTTCTGCAGCAAAGTTTGATGATTTTGAACTGGAAATGAGACAGTAGAAGGACAAGAAAACAAGGTTTTGGTCCGAAAGATGGGTGGTGGTGGGGCTGCTTTGACATGGGAAACTGCTGCTGCCTCCATTGTTGGAGATTCTTGAAGAATATGGATATGGGATGCAGTCAAATGGTGGTAGGTGGGTAAGATTGTAGGTAGGATATGCATTGTGCACGCACATACACACCATATATATAGGGTTGGTGTGGGGGGGGTGAGGGTGAAATGGGTTGGTGACACGTGGCGGGTGAGAGAACACATGGTCTGTTTCATCCTACGGCTAGTTGGTAGATTGAGTGGCACGCGCCCCCAGAGTGTTGAGACCACGTTGCTTTCATATGGAAATGGATGCGTGACGTAAGGGGTGAGATTTTGAGTTTGTGTCCGAATTTGCTTGTGGGATTTCACTATTTTTGGCTAAAGATTCATTCATCACAAGACAATTTAGAGACGCATATCTGAAGGAGATTCTTATAATAGGATAATGCCATGCTCCACTCCAAATCATACTTGATATGCTAAATTAAATAATTAAGTGATAGATTACATTCAATGGTAATTGAAATTACACGTACATTTATTATAGTTTAAAAAATTATATTTAGTATTCTTGATGTTTGCTTCCATTTAATAAATAAGTTATTTTATTAATTAAAATTTACCGGATTTACTGATATTAACAAAAAAGTTAGATGATAATCCATATTTACCACCGATTGACGTATTACTGACTTGTTGTAGGTTAAATAAGTCTTTTTATAATCAAACAATCTTTATATATCTTCACATGTTAATACATGTAAGAGAGTATATCTTCACGCTTATAAGGGTAGTTTACTCAAAAAAATTTTATTTTACATGCAATAAGATAGTAATAAGTCAATCGAAAGTAAATATCGATTTTTATTTGATTTTTTTGGTTAATATCAACAAATTTGGTGAATTTTAACTAATAGAGGACCTTATTTGTTAGGTGGAAAGCAAACCTCAAGGTATTAAATGTAATTTTTTAAACCACAGGAGGTCTACGTGTAATTACACCAAATTTTAGGTAATTATCCCTATACTAAACGGTATTTTTATTATTAAGTGATTGAGTGCGCTATGATAAAACTATACAATATTTCCTATTATTAAGTAGCATGATTGTCTCTAATTTATGAAACTTAGAAACCAATCCGAATTAAAGGAGATAATGTAGCGGTTACTAACGGAATGACACCAACGAACAAAGTTCAGTAAGGAGTTAAGGTTCAAGAAGATAAAGTAACATAATCTAAGCCCCTCATCAATGTAAAAATGGATGCGCAATCACTGTATAAGCCTTACTAGGAGAGAAGAGGAGAGGGAGAATAATACAAACAACAATTATTTTTTCATATTTATAGTTTTGTAATCAATTTAGTTACAAACAATCAGGCTAACCCATCAATTTTATATCTTGTTTCTAATCCCTAGTTTGATCTAGTTACAAAAGGTAAATTACAATGAGTTTGTCTGAGGTTTGGCATAACTGTGAATATCCACATATTATTTGAAAAATTACAAATACCCCACTGATGTTTGATGAGAATATGTAATCCTTGGATGAAGGTTTGGAATTATCAACCTTATTGTATTTTAAAAAAAAAATATTAACTTTTTTTATAGAAATTAGATAAGGTGGTTGGAAAGTTTTGAAAAATTGTAAAAAGATTATCCACTCGGTAAAAATAATTTAGACATTTTAAGAAATAAGTAAACTTATAATTCATGGTCATAAGGGCATTTTGGTCAGCTCACCATAAAAAATGGATGGAAACTACTGGAGCTTGACAGATTGAATTAATTATTAGACGACCATTAAAATCAGAAGGTATTGATAATTTTTAAAAAAATCGAATGGATATTATTTATACTTATTCTAAATCATATGGGAGTTCGTTGTAGTTTATCCAATTGCAAATTTCGGGCTAACCCATCAATTTCATTTTATGTATTACAATCTCTAGTTTTTGTTGGTGCACCAATACTGATTTTCTTTATTAAAATTCCACGTCCAAAGTTGCGGAAAGTGTTCACTTAATACTTTTCACGAAGAAAATTATAAAAAAATGAGCTTGAGTTAGAGGCTAGAAGCTTTTAGAATCTCGAGTTTAGCAAGGGACAGAGGTCGCAAAAGAATTATCAAGAAGCTTATGAGAGAGAGAGAGGAGGTTGCGAAAATATTATGGTTAATTAAATTTAGATTTTTTTTTTGAAAATATAAAATTACATTTTTTTCTAATAAAAATTTGAAATTCAGCCTCTTCGAAAATTCACTGTTTACACATGACTTCCTTTCGGTAGAGTTTGGATTAAAAATGCTGACGTCACAAAAAAATTACATAAATTTTCAATTTTACATTTCATTTATACTTATAAGGAAAATAATATAATGATGTTAACTTCATTTCATATATGTATATATATATATCATACTTATCTATTTATAAGTACAAAAATGCTATGAAAATATTAAATGAGGGGCAAAATAAAAAATTTAAGTAGTTTTTTCTTATTGACGTTAGCTTTCTGTCCAGACCCTAACGGGAGGGGTTCAAGAGTAAACGGATAATTTTTTATGGGGTGTATATATAATTTTAAAATATTTTTGAGTAAAACTATAATTTCATATTTTTAGAGGGAATCAATTAATTCAAAAACTTATCAAGAATCTTATCAAGAGAGAGATAGAGAAAATAGAAAGAGAGAGGGAGGGAGAGAGAGGGAGAAAAGAGGTTTGCAAAAGAATGGTAAATTACGATAACCTTCTATGAGGTTTTGCATAATTACAGATATTCCTTCATTTTTTTAAAAATTATAAATATCTTCTGAGGTTTATAACCATCTAACAAATAATTCATTTCTATCCATTTTTATGGACAAACCGACTAAATTAACCTTGTGCAAACTAAATTACTTTTTATAAATTTTAACAAGTTTATGAATTTTTTGGACTAAAATACATCAGGATAAGTTTCTTATGTTTTCTACATAAAAGAGTAATAATGTAATTTGATTTGGTTAATTTTTCTAAAATAAATTAATGGCAAAATGGACAATTCCAAGTTTTTGGTTAAAAATTACAAACATTAGGAAATATTTGTAATTTTTAAAAAAAGTAAAGGTACTCATAATTATATCAAATATCAGAACAGATAATTGTAATTCACCCTGCAAAAGAACTATCAAGAAGCTTATCGAGAGAGAGAGAGAGAGAGAGAGAGAGAGAGAGAGAGAGAGAGAGAGAGGGGGGGAGAGAGAGCGCGCTAAGTGGACACTTTTTCAATACAATAAATTATTTTGAGTTAAATATAAAGTCTACAAAAGAATGTGATTTCCCTGAGGATATGTCTGTCCTAACACATATACACAAAGTACAAACTAAACTTGTACTTGTACCAACCATGGTTGGATTGGATCCACAGCCTACTCCCCTACCATAATCTCTCTGTCCAGCTTCTACTAGTGTTCCATTAATCTTCTTTCAGCAGCAATAGCAGCAGCTACCGAAGGTGGCAGCTCCCTCAAACTTCCGGTAGGCGTGCGGTCCTCTGCAATGCTGCTTGGAGCTACTCTGAATAAGGACTCCACGTCCCTCAGTGTCAAGCAAGGCTGATCTTGGTTCTTTCTGTTCCCACTTATAAACGAACTCGTGTTCCTACTCTTGTTCATCTTGTATATGCTTTCCTCGACTGTGTCTTTCACCTGTGCATGAGGAAAATAAGACATTAGGACGAGTGTATTGGTCATTTTCAGAAATTTGTCAGATGGAAGTTTTTGAAGTGGGTTCAACTTCTATCGTATCCATAACAAGTTCATCAGCATTGGGGCAGATCACTTCTCTAACAGTCTTTGGGTAATACGAAAGGAGAACTGAGGGGCGAGGAAGATAGGGAATCCAGATATCACATAGTATGGCCGTGCCATGATTAATTAACAAACGACGTTTCAGGTAAGAACCTACTTAGCTTGTCTGCATGTATTATAGTAAACTTGTCCAACTGTCCCTCAAAAAGTATCACCAATACTCTTAGTCTAGAGCAAACACCAACGTCTCCAAAAAGCATCACCAATTTGCATGCAAGTATATGCCTAAACGCAAGAGGTTTTACTGTAGAAGTTGTCGAAATCCCTTTTCGTGAAAAAGCAGAAAGGCTAGAATGCCTAGCCAAGGACTTAAGCGGTTTAATAAGGCGTTTCAGATCTGCAATAGATGAAAAAAAACTACAAAGACCTTTGTGGTGGGCTCAATGCTTGTGGAGGAGGTATGTCACATGTAGAAGGGACATGTGATGGATGTGTGAGAGACAATGACTCCACACAAGTATGGAACTTGGGTTGTCGGTAGGTCTTTTACAAGTTGTTAAGAGTACACAACCATAAGATTTGGAGAGGATTTACGTACAATGAAACGATGAACGAGTGTTTTATGCTGCTGTCCAATTCGGTGCACCCTGCCAACTGCTTGTGCTTCAGCTGCTGGATTCAGAAGTGGCTCCACCAGAATGACATGCTGAGCCTCCAAAAGATTTAGCCCATTGGCTCCATGTTGAATTAAGAGCAATAGTACCTGGGGAGAATTCGTGTCTGTTTTATCTTCGGCGGTCTTATTGCTCTCTTTAGCATCGCTCTTCTGTTGTCCCCTGAAGTGGCTGATGGCGATTTGTGATTTCCTGCAGAGCGACACCAAGATGAATTAAAATAACAAACAACATAATTGAGACACATTCTTGTTAATTTATGACATCATGATCTGTGCATCACAAGTGAACTGCATCTAGTTTCATCTAGAATTTTATGAGCCTATTCTATATATGACAAAGACTGCTGACACGCTTTTTTTTCCGTTTCTTTTGGGGTGTGCTGTCAACTAGCATCACATCCGTGGCATTTGTTTGTAAATGTATGTCTAGAGCCACAACATTTAAACTGTAACACAAGATATCACATCAAATGGACACGGGATCTTGGCAATGAGCATTAAAGTTAGATCATCAATTTCGAGCGTGAGAGTAGATTTTTAAAAGCCAACAAAGGGAATTCATCTGCACAAGATATCCAACACAATCTAGCAAGAAATTGAAAATAAATCAGCATGCATCATTATAGATGAAATTCTACAGAGAATATCACAAAGTTAAAACTTTCAGTGACCGTTTCTTGTTAGGAAAAGATTAAATCGCTTCAGAAATCTCTAACTTGCTGTATATGGCTCCAGTTCCTGTGTACTCAAGATCCAACCAGTCGGAGCATACATGTTTATGAGTGTGCTAGTGTTGAACAGATCTTTCTTTATTATACTGTGAATCCCATTGGTGATCAAGAATTGCTTGACACTGTACATACTGGTGAATACGATTTGGCATGATTAACTCTTAATACCGAAACAGTTTTGTCCAACATCAAATGGAGAAACAAAATTTGCATTTGATCCTCTGAAATCCAAGAAAATAGCTTAAACATATGACAGTATTAGCTAACTAGCTAAAATAAAAGAGAACCACACACAGATTTCTTACAATGTTCATACAGACAAGCACCAACCTTCCTCCTTTCATCCTGATGTAGCTTATGTTATTAGCAATGAAGGCATGTTGTAACACATCAAGGACATCATTCCAACTGGAAAAAACAAGAATCTTTGCCTTGGGATCCGTAGAATTAATCCATAAAATTCTCCTTGTCACTGCTTCAATCTTTAAGGCGCCAAGCAATCGACAAAAAAAAAAGCAAAAATTAGGATTCATGACCAATAAACAACAAAAACGAAATCAAGACCAACACTAGAGGTATTAGTGTTATTACTATTGTGTCGAAAGATAAGGCATTACTTAAATAGTTAATATCCTTATTCCAAGTTAGTTTCATGGACCTTGGCTCTTTCCGAGTGATTATGTAATTAATCATGCACGCATAAGAAATGAAACTAAAATGGAGGCAAGAATTAGATACTCGTGCATTCGATCTATAAGCAAGTGTCTCTCATTCACAGCTTTGTTGATTAACGTGAGAGGAAAATATGTCATCATCACATTTTCGAATTTTCACAAAGTGCTAGAGCCTATGTGCTAGAAATAAGTTATATAGGAAAAATCAAGATCTTCTGTGGAGCAGGTCATCTTGTCGTTAGTTACCTTTATGCGTTGACATGATGCATTGGATACATACAAAGGGTTAATTACCCCGACATAGTATAGTTATACTTTACTCCTTCAGAGGGGGTCTAGGTGTGATCAAACATACATATCTATAGTTGATTGCCCAGTTACATTTGCATATTATATCTAAAGATTCCATTTTGACTATCAGCAGTGGGACTTGATGATTGAAAAAAACAATCACACATTAGAACCAACTAAAAACAAACTGGCAATTGCAAGGCAAAATCGGAACATACCCAAAGGGATGTGTATAGAAATAGGCATGCTGGTCTTTTACGTCATTGATTCAATTGTAAATGAGATTTACCTTTGTACTATATGAACCTTGGACGATTATTGAAGCTTCGGATCTGTCATAAGTGCCGCATGATGCATTCTGTCTATCATCAGCAAGTGCAATACTTCCAAAATCAGTTGGTCTCCGGCATGTTGGGCATATTATCCTATCACTACTATGGAATCTTCCAGGTGGAATCAGTGTTCTCTCAGTCATTGCAAACAAACCTGGAACATAATTACTGTTATGTCCATTTCAAGAATGTAAGCATTACTAAGCACAAAAGCAACTGAAGCCAAGGGAAAGTTGGCGAAAAATGGACTTCGCAACGCCAACATTAAATAATCATAAGGAGATACTCTCATCAACAAAAAATGCCTTGAACATCATTTTCTCTTTTCTAATATCAAAGAGGAAAAGATCTAAGCTTAAGTGATTACTTTTATTTCTCTCTCCCTCACTCCTCCCTCACTCCCTCATATGGACACTACCACACAACATGATTGAGACACTAAATTTCCAGAAAGCTTACCTGAAAATATAAGTAATGAAGTACTTAATATTTGGCTCTCCTAAACATGTTTGAAGATATTAGAAAAGAGAGACATACACAACAAGTACCATCATTTCATATACAATGTGCAAGAAAAGAGAAATGAAGACTGATGAAGACTTACATTTACAGCATGTGACATGTCCACATTGAAAAACCATTTTCTGATTACCAAGCTGCTCTTGACAAACTGGGCATGATTCGACATCTGCTTTAGCTATGCAACCATTTGCTGAGAGTGCTGCCACTTCAGCTACTGTTGAAGCATCGAAGCTTTCCGATTTCATGTTTTGATTAGATTGTACCAAACCCTGGCACAAAATAAGTCACTATCAGCAACTTATATATCAGTTTATTATTACAAATACAAAAAACTCCAATCACGACTTTGCCAATGGTCACTCATGCTGTTTGCTTATGGATCCGGTATTAGATGCAAAGGAACTTTTTGACAACATGACCTAGAGTACAAAGCATCTTGCTTGAGTACTGATTCAAGTCTATACATAGTCAAGATAAATTATTCCCTTTCCTTCTATCCATTGTTATAAGCATGGGATCGCTACCTGGCTGGATGGATTATTTAGTAATAAGAGAATATACTGAAATGATCATCATTTAACAGGTTCCTATTAAAGAGACGCAACATCTTGTTATGTAAAGACTTTCACATCTTTAAATACTAAAAAATACTATATTTTCAACTTCCCTTTTTCCTCCCTCTTTGAGAAAAATCATCACCCACCATATCATCTAGATTTCCTCCTCACGCTTCCTTCCTATCCTGTCTGTTCATGACAAGGAATGCCTAAACTACATAGATCCAAGATCATGTTTTGAGCTAATCATTCTACAAGCACTACACCAGTCCATTCTTGTTTTCTCCTCTTCCACAGTGATTGCAAAATAAATTCTAATGGAACTCTGTTATGCCCACCACTTAAACTAATGAAGCAAGCAATATCAGGAGCATAACGATTAACAGAGAAGACCCTAGGGGTGGACATACCAGAGATACCAAATAAAATTAGGAAAAGAATTCACCTTCAGCAAACATGTAGGCAAAAGCTGCACATAGTGCTCACTGCACTGGGTATACTAGCTGAATATGTATTCACCTTTTTGGACATGTTTCGAATCATGAATTGATTCTCCAAATATTTGTAAAAATCACAAGAGAATCACAATAATATCTAAGTGATTATTGTGATATTTATATGATTTGATTTTGGAGAGATGTCCTCCATTTTCCACTATCGACATATGTAATTCACCTATATAAATAGGTGAAGGTTATATCCCAAATTAAGAGAGAATAACATGATTTAGCCTTTGGGCATTTGTGTCGTGGATGTAGGCCATATGGCCGAACCACGTAAATCTTCATATCTGTCTCTCTCTTCACATATCTAAAATTCTGACAGGACATTACTTCATTAAACAAAGAGAAATAATGATTAAGCTTTTTCAATGGAAAAGAACTTCTATAGTAAAATTTTCTGCAACCCATTTTCTATAATAACAAAGATATAACCCAAACTTGAGGCACCAGTCCATTATCTCATGTGGTGGACTGAAGTGGGAATAGCACTTAGGCGGCCACAAAGAAATCATAGGAACAGTAAATTTGTTTTATGAAGTCAAATTAATGTATGTCTAAGAGAAAACTTGGAATACAGAATATGATGCAAGAATTGAGGCTTTTCTATTACCTTCAAATAGCGAAGTTGCCCTTTTATACGCGACAATGAATCCTGTGCCAGAAACTTTTCACTAGAATTTTCAACACTAGCTGTATCTAACTCTTCTGGACTCAAAGCATCAATAGATTTATCATCCTCGTTTTCTCTAAGGCGCAATCTCGAGGTTGCCATCTTTATTTCATCATGAGCACGCAAAACATGTGCCTGAGCGATTGCCAAAGACCTTGCTAGGGCATACTCCTTGCGCATTGCCTGAGTATTCAATAATACACAGATTTAAAAAGAGAGGCAGAAATGTGTTTCCTGGACAAAATGAGATGGAACCATGCATTTATGTTCAACATAAGTTTATTTTGTCCGCACGATAGGAAACAAGTCCCAGTAAATAAATGAAGGGAATAAAATGAAAGACTATGGCATAGTACTTATAAGAAAATGTGCTGATATAAAAATATGCAGCATCAAGTTCCAGAATTAACTAAAGTCATCCAAACTTCAAAACAAAATTCAGTGAAGAAGCTAAAACCACTTTGTTAAGATATCAAATATCTCTCCGCTATAACAGTATGGCCACTCAACAAACGTTATAAGTTTAACTCCACAAGCAATCATGGAAAGACCAGAGAAATATGTTTGCATACTTCAAGAAGTTCAAGCTGCTTTCTGGCTGCTGAAATTATCTCTCTATCTAAGTATCCCCTGGAGTTGTTTCTGATTATTGTCAGCACAATTTCCAAATCAGAGGGTGACTTCGATACCTGCAACCCAATTTCACAAAGAGAATATAATGGATGAGTTTTCTGCTTTCACCATACTGATACAACTTAGCTCATAATATGCATCGTTAGACACAATGCCATCATCTGACAAATAATACATCCAAAGTAGCAATCTAGATTCATCAATCCTGTTGGAATAGACCATTTCAGTTGTAACAAACCTTTGGAGAGCTTTGAAAATGTGGGATATTAAGTATATTACTTTCTCGTAATGATTAGAATATCAACTGCATTTCATGTACTCTTGAACAACGGTACAAGTAGATAATCTTTTTAGGGCGAAGGACAAAGTGGATTCTTTTGGGGGAACAAAGGACAGAACTAGTGCAATCATCTACAACTAGCAAAGTGAGTGGGATAGCAACACCAAATTAACTAGCATGAACTTAAAAAAAACAAGTACATAGGTATTAAATAGCAAACCCACAAACAAAAGGAACATAATGGTAAGATACCATCGAGATTCTGATAGAATAGTTCATGAGTAAAACCCACAGAGAGCACACAATGATAAGATACAAAAACGCACCGTCACTTTCTCCCCTACATCCCTCTTCTTTCCATTATCTTTGTTGTCAGAAGCAGACAAAGTTGAACTTTTGTCTTCCCGTGACAAATTCCAATAAAAATGATTCAGAGCAGACTTCTTCTTTTGGAGGTTCACTGCCTCTTCAGCAGATGTAATCACCTCTCCATTATTGCTTTTGTTAAGGCGAAAGAGCCTAGCTTCATAAGCCTGGTCAGAGGAGATTTCTAAAGCAAGTTACATGACAGACATGCCATTATCATCTGGCTATAGGAGATAATTCTTTTTTTCTTTCATTTCTGATATAATTCAACGCAAAGGAGGCAAGTTATACATACAAACCTGAAATACTTCATCCAACTCACAATGGGTGCATGCAGGACCATCATGGTTAGAATTGCACTTTTTACAGTATCTCACACGTTCAATATCCATCTCCGTAGGATTTTCCATTGTGTGGTCAATTTCCAGGAGTCTATCAAGTAAAGTTCTTCTTGACTCTTCCAGAGCATCCAAACCAGTTTGAATGTAGTATTTTAGAGCTGTTATGCTGCGGAAGCTGCTGAAACACAGTACAAACATTTGGAACATTGCCAAGGAATTCCACAAGCAGTAATTCTAACTATGGCTAAAAATGAAATGATTTACAGTTCTGCTTGATGATCGAGTAAACAACAGACCCAGGCAAGTATTGTTTAGCTCTGAGCAGCTCAAGGGAACCAGGGTACTTAGATTGCATTTGTTTTTCATATGGATAAGTCATGCATGAGCACATGGCAATAAAGGTAGTCTGACTCTTACGTTCAACTTTAATCAGGAAAAAGAAAAGTTTCTAATTGCATATGGCCTAATAGTCTCTCAGCATGTTACCTCTAATCTGCTCAAGATGCCATGGCACTTCAGTTACATTTGTTTTTTCATATAGACAACTTGGAAATGCGTACATGGCAGCAAGTGGCTTAACTTCAACTTTGATCAAAAAGAAAAAAGGAGAAAGAAAGTGCAAAGGCCAATTTAAGCTCGAGTTTAATTGCAAAGGACTTCATATTCTCTCAGCAGGTATTCGCATCAGATGCAACTGTTTGTTAATCAAGTGGATTTAGCTTGAAGACATAAAAGCTCCTGATAAAATAATTTCTAGACAAAATGAGACAGGCATTTTTAAAGATTTTCAACTATTCAATAGTTTAATGAGTTTCAACATTCCAGTATCTTGTCAGAATGATTTTTGTGGCATTTTATTTTAGTTTGACCATTTTTGTTTTTTTCTTTTTCAATTCTCTGTTGAGTGTACTGGACTCCTGCTAGCTTCTTTCCAAATAGGTTAATTAGTTGGGAATCTAAATTACAGGCACTTGAGTGGCGGGGCTTAGAAACAGCGAACTACAGGTCAAATACAAAACAGTTCAAACCCTCCAGTTGCACACAGCTATTTTCTGTTTCATATAAATATCTAACCACTTAATAGACTAGCCACAGATAAGCAGATAAGTGCGTAAGTACCCACTTAAGTTTAATGACAGACAAATCCAGACCAATCCCGTTTACAAATTCTGTGTCCTTCATCACAAGTACCTAATGTTCAAAATATGTTTCAAGTTAATTTTAGAATTCAAGCCACCAAATATACATTCTCAAAGCAACCTTTTTCTAACTAACAAAATATGACCACATTTACAGGGCTATGGCAAAGAAAACTTGCACAGCCAAATTACTTATAATTGAAGTACTTGGAAACCAGGAAGTGAAATCATCACTCACCTGGCAGGAATTCTTGATTTCTTGTTCAAATTACCAGAAAGAGCTTCTCCTAACTTTTGGATCAGCGCACTAGATGAATCATTATTTTGTTCAACGTAATGGAGGGCATCTAACCACCAAGTCGTATGCAGATTTTTCCTTTTGATACAAGCATCACATACCTTCAACGGAGAGGGGGGGGGGGGGGGGGAATCAGTTGAGAGAAAACCAACAATAGTAACACTCAAAGCCCCACCATAAAACAGGAATGAAAATTCAAAAGAATACATTAGCATTCTGCAATATGCACTAACTTTAATGAAACTGAAACATCACAAATATAGGAAGTGCATGCAATATATTTCTCTATGATAGAAGTTGTGTTACACTATTTCATTATAATATGCTTAATTTGTCCTAAATACAAAAGTATGTACTGCATGCGTAAAGCATGAGAACTCATGCACGATGAATTAAATAGGAGAAGAATTCCACACCATGTTTAAGTGAAAGAAATATACATCGAACGAACAGGAGAAGGCTATAGAATAAAATCTTTAACATGAATTAGTATGATTTGAGACAGCTTGGAACCAGCGAACCTGTTCATATGATTTCCTGAACTCTTGTTGAGCAAGGGATAACTTTGAAGTAAATACTGACAAGAACTTCTGTTTTAGATCTTCGCATGCAGCTCTCAAACATTGGACTGTTGATGTATGTGACTGAATATCAGAGCTTGTGTCACCGTTTCTCAACAAGCATGATGGAAGGCAAATTGAATTATCAGAATATATTTTCAAACTGGGATTATATCTAATCATTTCTTTTCTTCTCTTAGCATGATCATCTTTTTCATCAATATTACAAATCCCAGAGGGCAAGTTTTCAGAGCTCCCTGAAACAGACATCTGTTGTAAGCTTTTCTCAGCGAGTGGCAATACTTCAGCAAGATTATAATGAATGTGAATGTTCAACAAAGGATCCAAGCGGAAATCACAAGAGTGCTCTTCAACCAAGTCCAGTGCCTCTTTATACAATGATACAGCTCCAGGGAAATCTTGCTTGATTATAGCTATACCAGCAAGTCCATTCAATGCAACAACTAATTTCCTAAGGGCGTCCTCGCCTTCTACCTTTGTCTTTCCAATAAGAACCTGCAGAAAGAAGATCCAAATTAACGGACAAGTTGAATGAAGTAGGCAAAAGCCAAAATGATTTTGCACTCATACTAAACCCACCGATAATATCTCTTCCATGGTCATGGGAGACTTCTGCAAGGAACGTAAACCAGAACTTCCAACTTGAGGATGGCAGCAGGCTTGACGAAGCTTTAGGAGCGAGTTGAACAGCTTTGCAGCCTCCATATTGGTGATATAAGGCCCGGATGAAGTGTCAGATGACATGGAATCTGTATAAGAATATTATGATCAGTAGTTTCAAACTGGAAAGTGGAAAATTTCTGCTTAAAAGAGATTATTTTACATCTTATTTGGCTCATCCAGATTCTACAAATCATATGATATATAATAGAATATTATTGAACACCTGCTGCTTGTTTCTTACTAACATCATCCTTAAAGCTTTCAATCACTTCCCGTGCATCATCCACACAAGTTTCATGTTGCCTCTGATAGAAGTGCTCTTCAATTGGTGAGAGAGAGAGCCAAGAAACACATTCCTCCTGAGGAGGAAGTTGTAACTCATCCCAAACATGTGCTTTTGAGGAGCGCCACATAAGTTGTTTAAAGAAGTTATGCGTGAAGGTCATTGCTGCTACATCTCCCTTCTGCATGGAGAGACAAAACCAAGCAAAATCACACATCAGAATTTTTCACCAGTCACATAATGTTCGTAAGATCACAACCACATCAAAGCACAATTGTAGGCCCAGAGAACAAGTATAAATAACATTCAAGACTAAATTCAAGCTTTCCAAATCATTGATGGATTTTGCATGTGATTAAAATCATGTACAACCAATCTGATAGAGGTGATTGGGAGAAGAACACCATCTGCTGTTTTCCGAATGGCTTCTCCTACACGTGAATTTACTTACGCCAATAGTTTCCTTTCCTTTGTTTCTGATCGTCACACTTTGGCATATCTCCTACACCAACCACCTCCACTTGACCACCATAACCTTATGACCTCTTCAGCCCACTGCACCAGAGCCCTGACCACCACATTCATCCTCAACCCCTTCATAGCCAGCGTATCGCATCGTCATTCCGACATTCCTTCATGTTTCTATCCTCTTCACTTCAGTTCACAATTTCCAACTTACCTTTGTCTCCATCCAGATCGAATTTATAGTGGCAACCATAGCAAGAACATGCACGTGCAGAAAGACTTCTGTTGAGTAGCCCAACAGTTAGGTGTTTCTTGTAATAAATTTGATTTGTTGCATGTCTTAAGTTAATAATTCAAGATTACCGCACCCAAGAATGTTTTAGTTGTGTCTCAGATGACCCACAATACACATGTAGAACATTATGAAAGTTGGATAATGGCTGGCGCTGGGTGTAACTGGGACACCGTCCAACAAGTAAGACTGGTGCGGATTGTTTTGTGAACTAAGATTTTGCATCATAACACGATGGTGGCAAGAGTTGAGATGATGTTCGGGGTTTGATTTTTAGAACTTACTGGTTTCCCATAAGTCTCAAGGCACAATTTATTAGAGGTTGCATATATGCTTCTGGCACCACAAGCATTGAAGAATGTCCCATTGTAGTACTAAATAGGTTAAAATGATGAATTGTGCTAGTTACCAAGACAGATTTACTGCAAAATATGCCAAGCTATTATCCACAATAGGCTAAACTGGAATCTTGAAGCCAACGGGGTTACCAACTCTATTGATTTCTACAGCTTCCAATATGCGAAGCTGAACAACTGGATCATAACAATGTTTTAATAGAGAATAAAACAAGTTTTATTAGCGAATAGGGTCTAATATATATATCATATCAGAAATATTTTGTTTTCCCATATAAATAACATCTTTTACATTCAATACGTACTTTAATTCATTGTTAGAGATATTAAATATTAAATGATCTCTCTAACATGTAGATCCAATAGTCATTCAACATGGTATCAGAATTAGGCTAATCAAGAGGTTCTTTTGAATCTCACCCGCCACCCATTTATAAAAAAGAGGTCACATGCAAGGCTTCACAAAAAAAGAATATCGTCTACATGTGAAAGGGAGTGTTAGAGATATTAAATATTAAATGGTTCTTCTACCGAACAGCTTAAACTTTTCGATAGTGGTCATTCAACATCCATTAAAAGATCAAACCACAAGTATTCACAATTCTCAAAAGATAATGTATGTGAGATTCTTGCTACTGACACAGTCAGCAATTACTAGCTGGATGACCTTTCCTACATGTGCGTGGCTAATCAGAAACCTATGTATGCATGTGCAAAGAATCCAGCACATTGTCTACTCTGTCTGTCAAAAACTGTGCAAGCATTAAGGACAGTGACCAGTTACAGCATTGACCTACAATATATGCCAAATTTCATGTTAAGAAGAATCCCCATTGCAATATTTGCATACCTCATATGGATTAGAAATAACATCAGTCCACCATCGCAGGACATCAAACGGACTTGACAGAAGAAATCTCAAAAGTCCATATAGGTCATCGAGTTTCCGTTGTATGGGAGTCCCTGTTATACACCAACGATGTTTAGCATGTAAACGCAGTGCCAATTCAGTTGCTGCAGCAGCATTACCCTCCACCATTTGAGCTTCATCCAAACATATTCTCCACCATAAAACTCTGGTTAGAAGAGTTGGAACAACTGGGTATCTGCGAGATGAAGCCAAATAAAATTCACAATCAATAAGATGCTTAACACCAAAGCTCTGCAATCTTGATTAGAGGAAGGAATACTTAATTTCTGGTCCCCTGCAATCTTGATTAGAGGAAGGAATACTTAATTTCTGGTCCCCAATGTGAAAATCAATAGCAAAATATAACCTGCTAAATATTTGTGTATTCGAAAAGCTATTCTGTCCAGAGTGAGTAGTATATATTGCTAAGAGAGGCTCACATCGTCAAAATAGCTCCAAGCAACAAACGAACAGCAGGAGTTCTAAGAGAAAAATCAAGTCTAGTCAACCAAAGATTAGATATGGGATTTGTAGTCTTGGGTCATCAGGATGGAAGAACAGAAGATATTGAAAAAGAAAAAAAGGTGAAAGAAAGAAAGAAAACCAAGCAAAAAGGGTAAAAGGATCTCTGATTTGTCTTTCTACCCTGAAATTGGAGAACTTGTTTCAGATCAAAACAGTTGTTTTTACTGTGAATTTGTGAACCTCCTCTATTGTTGTTTATGTCGCCATAGAAGAGTGTTTTTCTTTTTTCCCCTTTCAGTAGAACATGGACTATCATCAACCTACAGACAACCAAATTCTGTGCAAAGAGTTACGGGAAGGAAGCATGTCAATCTTCCTCGTGCAGGACAACAAGAAAATCATATAGATTAATTTGCTAACATGTCATGAGATATTTGCTCCCACGATGTAACATCGGACCAGTATATTTTTGTAGCTGATCTGGAAATAAAGGGGGCAAATAATATTCCATTACTTTTCCAGGATGAGCATATACCATATATTTCCATCTTACTTGAGAATATTGCTTTGAAATTATTGTAGTCAGTAGGACACAGTACGACTAATTGTCATTTGTTTCCTCCCATTCTTGCTAATATCATCTATTCAATAAAATCACTTACATCTGATACTGCATACAAGAGAAATGAATTGTTCAGAGAATATTCTGTACAATGGTGTATGCGAGAAAATAGGCCTTTAACCACCAATTTACCCAAAAGGAAAATTCACTCCAAAATCCGAATTACCTCTTCTTGTATCTCATAAAGCGCCGATCCCCTTCATGTCTCTCAGAATCATGTGGTAAATCCTCTTTAAGCACATCGTAAGTTGTCAAGACAATGTCAGCACTTAGAAGCTCATCAATGTCAATAACTGGTTCATCAGAGAAGGAAGTATGTCTAACTCCTCCATAAATACATATTCTCAAAGACCCAGGATTTGTATGACTGTCGAGGCAATGAAAGAAAGCAGAATAAGAATATAAACAGAAGTGTAACCAAACAAGGAAGGAAACAAACAGAAAAATAATAATCAATTTTTATTTTGCAGCTGAGAATGGAATCGGGTTCTTCAGAAAATTATGCATTTTCATGTCCCAAATTTCTTTTCACATGAGATCCATTCTATAATTGTAGGAACCATTAATCCTAAGGAACTGAAGGTTAATAACAAGGGAAACCTACTAGTCTCCATCTGACACAATTTCTCTAGAGACTCACTAATTGCAAAAGCCCATGCTCCAAACATTTCTGGGATACTGGACAGATTACAACACCTAGCATAAGAAAATATATATTTTAACACGAACCAAGTTCAATATTTGCAGTTGTCAAAGAGCATTATATTTTCAGTAGGGAATTTCAGAACAGAAAAGGTTGACTAGGATGTTGTGGAACAGAATATTACATCAAAGAGATGCTAAATCAGAGGAAACATCTCAGGCAGTTCCCATGTAAGGGATACTCCTATGTAAGGCTCATAACTGACTCAAAGTACATCTCTTTCAATAAATATAAACAACAAAATAAGTTATCTTAGAAATTGGATTTCATCCAAACCTATAGGAACAGTTGCATGGAACTGTGACAACAGAAACAGGCAGATATACAGAAGGTTAAAGCCCAATCTTCAAGGTTAAAGAGCGGAAAAACCCAGAATAAGTACAGTACATTACCAAATATCCGCAATCAGGTGATGAGAGAGAATACCAGAAGCAAACTTGTTTAGCATGTACATAAATATAAATAGGATCTCTTGACAAAATTTTTCCAAAATCACAATGAAACCTAGAGTCATTGGCACATTGTAATAGACTATGCTAGTCACTGCCATTTAACCCAAAAGAGAAATTAAATAGAATTTTTCTTATCCAGTGGACAAACAGGAAAACACAGCTTTCATTGATCCAAGAATTCAGGCATTTTGTTGCAAACACATGATGGGGAAGCAACATAATGAGTAGCTTTTAGCCAAAATACGGGGATGACTTGTGGCTAGGGGTGAAAGGCCAACCAAGATCGGATATAGCTGGTTTTCCGCGAAATCTATTTCAGACAACTATATAGTGACTATTCAAAGCCGTCCGTAGTAGGTCTTCCAATTTCTCATTAGCACCCCTGGGTACATAATCTAAGAAGGTCTATTCTGAACTACAATACTGAAAGAAACCTTCCACCAGAACAGCTGCATAGCTGGCTGGAAATGCTCACCTGTAGCGATTAGCTTTCTTTCCGGCATGTCTACTTTCTTAGCTTACAATGGAAAGGGCATAGATAAATGCTATTAGACTGGAATAACTTAAAAGCGTCATCCA